>PVKS010013949.1:0-49532 GCA_004027875.1 Aplodontia rufa | reverse complement strand
GTAAATATTCTGGATATTGCATTTATCTCCAGGAGTGCCCCCCCCAATTACCCTCCCTTATCCCTCCCTTCCCTTTCCCTTTATAACTCTAAAAAAAAGATATTAGATTATAAAGCATTACATCTTATCTGGATTTAACTCATGTTACTAGACCAACTTTCTCATTGTCCAGGGTCTAGTCCCCACCTCCACAGATGAGAATTTTCTAATGGTAAAATTATTCTGCAAATGTTTTGAATTTACTTTTCATATTTTTAAGACTTCAAATTACTTGAGCCAACTTTGCTAGAGGGCAAAGTATGAAAATCAGAGGGTTTTCTTGTTTGGACATATTGGAGGCAAAGTTCTAAAGTGTTTGTGTTGAACATATGGGGCCAGCTTGGGATTTTGAAAAGTGCTTTAAGTAAAAGCTTGAATTGTATTATGTTTGTATTTTGAGAATTAAATGTGTAAGTCTGGTCTCCTTTCTGACTGTAAGGCCTTTGAAAAGAAACTGCATCTTAATTTTATTTTTAAATTCAAAGTTATACAGCCTGGCATATAATAGGAACTACCAATAAATTTGAGATGAATGAATTATGAAAAATTGACTCAGGCATGTCAAAGACCATATTACATATTAATATGCATTTTCTTTCTGGTACTCTCTATCTCAAGTAGTTCTAACTATATACTAACTACATATTAAAATCTACCCATGATGGCATTTTTGATCCATTTGGAAGACACTAAATAGCTTTAAAAATTCAGAGCAGATAGTGGAATATTTTAGTGGGATTATAAAATGTTTTGCTATGGTAGCATTATTAAGGATCCACCAACATTTTCACTTTGAATGTTTATGTGAAACAGTGAAGGAATTGGAAACTTTTAAGTGATTCCTGAGGCCAACCACACTTATTCTTCAGTTTCTTGGATGAGAACCACTGTATTCTTGTCTTCCTGTATTTTCATCAGATTAAACCAATTCTTTTCTTATCTTTTAAATATTTTTGGCAGTACTGGGGATTGTATCCAGTGGTACACTACCACTAAGCCACTGACCTCCCCAGGGCCCACCTCCAATTTTTTTTTAAAGAGAGAGGAACAGTGAGAGAGAGAGAGAGAAAGACAAAATCAATTTTTTATTAAGTTTCTTATGGACTTTCATTGCTCAGACACTTTATTGTGTTCATGGTGCTGGGGTTTGAACCCACGTACTCACACATGCAAGGCAAGCGCCATAACCACTGAGCCACCACTCCCGCCCACCACCTCCACTTTTGAGGGACAATCTTGCTAATTTGTGCAGGCTGGCCTCAAACTTGTGATCCTCCTGCCTTAGCCTCTCAAGAACCTGGAAACACAGGCCTGTGCCACTGCAATCAGCTTACCTTTGTTTTTCTAATGATGCCAGAAACATGCAATACTTTGCATCCTCCACAGAGCATGATGTCACCTGATGAGAGGAGAGAAATATGGTGAGTCTCCAAAAGTGACATTATTATATATTATAGAGGCATGAGACTTTGCCAATGAGAAAGGGAGAGGTGAATAATAAAATTTTGATAATTTCAAAGGAATCGGGATAAAACATTTCTTGGGATAAATTAGTAGCTTTTGGGGGGCATTGAGTCTGCACCATCATCTGAAATGGATCTTGCTTGGAACTGGTGTAAACACCATGAATGCCCCCTCTCTGGAAATGAGATGTGTGGAGACTGGCTAGCAGTTAGATATGGGTTGAAGGTCAGCTTGCTTTGATTTTGCTTGTCTTATTCTTAAGGAAGGAAACTAGTGACCTACATGAATGTCTTTTTATGAAAAGTTAAACAGCTAACCTTGGGCACATACTACTTGCTCAGCAGTCCACCTGTGTGATCTTATTCCACTTCCTACCAACCTTATGAAGATAAGAACTATTAGCACTCCGTTTTCATATGCCTCATTTCTTGTAACTTGGCCACACTCCCACAGCTGATGGTTCTTGCTCATAAGGAGGAATGCTTGTGAGCATGCTGCCTTTGAATTTAGTCAGGTGTGGACAGATAACAGGAGCAAGCAAAGGAAACTCCTTTGTGCAACAGTGTTAAATGTATAGAGAAGGTTAAGTATAAGAATGGGTGAATATATTGATGCAGTTTTTACAGCTTTTTCAGTCAGTAGGATAAGTTTTTGATAGAGGTCAGAATAAGTGCGTAAATAGCATTTGAGAAACTGAGGTTATAAAAAACCCAACCAGAATTTTTTAAAAAATGAAGGAAACAGAAACAAATTTGTGGAAGGCTTACTGAGACCTGCTCTTCTACTAAGATTTTCCTAAGCACATTTCTGTTTAATTCTGGCAGTAGACCTGAGGAGGAGGGTTTGTTAGTACTGGCATTGAGCAAGTAAGGAAAGAGAGTTCAATTGACTTGGTAATTGCTAATGAGCAGCACAATGGGGGTTTGACCTCTGTGGGCCTTCCTCCCAAGTGCCTCAGGTCAGTGAAATCACTTGCCAAAGACACAAACCAAAAATGAGCCCACAGTCGTTTTCATTTTTCTAGATACACAACACAAGTTTTGAATCTTAGATTAATTTTCATAACACTTTTCTCCTTTTGGTTACTGGATGTGTTTACAGGAACACAATGGATGTTGTGGTTTAGGTTCCTTCAAGTCCATAAAGATGGGCAGCCACTAAAGCATTTTGGCATTTCAACCTGTCTATCAGCAGGCCACTTAACGCTTAGATGGGATGTACCATGTGTGGGGTATACACTCTCACAGTTATTTCTTAAAAATTTTCAGTGCATTCAGCAGCATATGCTATTTAGTAAGTTTACAGCAATTTACTTGATCAACTCTGTGTGTATCATTCTGTAACTTTCATTTTAAAGAGAGAGGGACAGTGAGACAGAAAGAGAGAATCAATTTAGTTTTTCATGTGTCCTTCATTGCTCTGACACTTTGTTGTGTATGTGGTGCTGGGGATTGAACCCATGGACTCATGCAAGCACTGTAACTGCTCCAGCCTCTCATTCTGTAATTTAGAGCTTACAAATGCCCATGTCTGCCTTTGACATATACTTGATATTTTCAGTTTACTTGTATTTCTTGTTTCATTTTCATCTACCACAGAAGTCTTTTACATAGAATTAGCTACTGTTTGAGCATCTGCTAAGTTAATAGGAAGAGTGCTATGAATGCCATGCTACTTATTAAGGTGGTTCAGGTGGCATTGCTCATGATTTATGGCCTGCCTCCCATCAATATGCTGACTCTCTTCATTTATATCTTCCATGGAGGAAATGGGTTTTGACAGGAATATTGACATAGATCTCATGATAGTTTAAAGACACCTAGGATAAAAAAAGTTCATTTTCTATTTTTTTAAAGAGAGACAGAGGAACAGTGAGACAGAGAGAGAGAGAGAGAGAGAATAAATGTTTATTTAGGTTTTAATCCTGTTTTCGTTGCTCTGATACTTTGTGGTCTAAATGGTGCTGGGGTTCTAATTCGTGACCTCACACATGCCAGGCAAGTGCCACAACCGCCGATCCACCCCTCCAACCACTGATCCACAGCTCCAGCCCTACATCATTTTCTTAATGTAAATTAGTTCTCATAAACTTCCTTTCTCAGTGCTGCATGGGGCACTACCACATTGTTGTAATGTCAACCACCTTGTGATTCCAGTGTAATCCTTGTAGTTGAAGTTTGCATTTTGTCCTAATCATTGAAATGGTGCAGGGGATTGGAGTGATGCTTCTTCACAAGTATATTCATTTTAAAGTGAAGAACAGGGCCCACTTTTACTACCAGCTTTGCCTTTTCAGGGTTTTGCTCTTTGAATCATATCATAATAACTAATCCCAATGCCAAGTAATATATCTATTTTGACTTAATTTATGTCTTCATAGGATCTTAAAGAAACTTTCTTTGCATATTTCCCCTTGGGAAAATGAAAACTTTCTCATGGTGTTCCGATTCTAACAACACATTTGAAAGTTTGGCACATGACATCCATGTTTTAATTTCCTAGAACCCAATGTATGTCTGGTTTTGTATATGATACCCAGCTACATTGTATCTGCATCAAAGGTTATTTGAATCAGATTAGTCACTTTTCTGGCATTTTTGAAGTCACCATACATGGTAATGTTTCATTAGCTATTGAGTAGCAAACGCACCATATCAAAATGGTTTGAAAACTTCAAATTGCATAGTGTGTTTCTGTAGTTTCCCATTCATGTCCATCATCTTATTGTTGGTATTTATTTATGCACATTTTTATGCAGAGCCTGTAAACAGGGCTGCCTCTATTGTGCAAGGTTTGTGTTTGTAGATAATCCGTAGAAACACAAAGAAGGAATTGTGGCAGTCATATTTAATTCCTAAAGCTGAATGATGTCAACTATAATTACTGAGACTCTTACGTGGAGTAGTTTATTAAAGGGAAACCTGCCAAGATTTTTAGCATATACCAAACCGCATTCTCCATATGTGCCATTTTATCACCGTTGAATATTGGGGTGTGTTACTAAGAAGGGAAATGAATGAAATGTAGCAAGGGATCACCACTCACACAATATCTCAGAAGAGAGTTTAGTTCAGCTAGATGAAGCGCTTTGTTCAAGATCTTAAAACTCATACCCATCAGCCATCTGGGGGTTTGTAGAGCCTAGCTAAATGATTACTTGTTCTTAAAATGTATTCCTCCTAAAAGTCCTATTGAATTCTTCTTTTTTATTAAATGTTCTCTGAACCATAAAAGGAATTTAAGACTATTATTAACAAACAAGATTAGCAGATATTAATTGAGGACCTTCTAAACATTAGATTCTGTTGAAAATTCACTTGAAGAATTTAGTAGGGATCTGCCCAGTGGGCTGATAAGAGGGCAATGTGATGTGATTGGCCAACTTCTTGGAATAGTATTGAATTGCTGTTCACTCTTTTTCTTCAGAGGAAAGCTCAGGAGTTGAATAGAGTCTTAAGTTGGTAGGGATGGTCTTTTTCCAACTCTAAGAGGTTCAATTATTTTGAATGGTGTGGTTCCCCAATGTTGCAATTCAGGCCTTGTCAACCTGGCATGGTAAAGGTCATCCTCACTAGGAGGGAACAGAGGATGTCAGGCCCATCTACATCTATTACAGAGGAATGGAGGCAGGATTTATAACTCTTCAAAAATTATACTAACCAAGATTTTTATAACATATAGAAAAAAATGGTCCTTAGAAAATGCTCATAGTTTCTCCTTTGTGCCAATCAGTGTAATGTGCTGAAAACTGAAAGGTGAATAAGAACATTGCCAGCATTTAGTTCTTTTGTAGTCAGGGTGTCTTAATGAGAAGTGTCCACTAACAGTTCAGGAGTGTCATGTACCTGCCAGGGCAGAGGGGACACTGGTAGAGATAAGCATCCAATATTCTTGATGGACATGGACAAACTTGAGTTGTCTACAAGAATATATCATTACTTCCTCTGCTACATTAGCAATAAATGGCCATCAGACCTTTTCATGTACATTAACCCTGCACTAACAACTCCATGTTGAAATTCTGTCCCTGGAAGTCTCAACACACTTCCCTTCTGGATAAACCCTGGTGCCTCCCTCTTCTTGTCTTGTCTCTTGCCTGTAGCATACCCAGCACAACTCTAGGAAAGCCCCTTTCCTATCTAGCCTTTAAGGTCAGCTCTAACTGGACTTTTGCTTTTATTTATTTAATTTTTAATTGACATAATAATTGTACATGTTTTTGGTTATACCATGTGCTGCTTTGATACATGTATAGATTACACAGTGGTCAATCAGGATAATTGACCTGTCAGCTCAGATATTAATCATTCCTTTCTGGTTAGATCATGCAAAATCCCCTTGTCTATAACTGTTTCAAAATATGCATTGCATTATTGTTCATTCTGGTCACTTTGCTGTGTAATAGAACATCAGAACTTATTTCTTGGCTGGGAAGTACTGTGTGCTTAGCATGTGTGAGGTCCTGTTTTTGATCCCCAGCATCACTCAGGAGGAAAACGTACATTTTGCTTCTATCTAGCTGTAACTCTGGGCCCATTTAATAACATCTCCTCATCACCCTGAAACCCCTCCTCCTCCCAGTCTCTATAACCACTGTACTTTTCACTACTTCTTTGAGAGAAGTTTTTAAGAATTCTGCATATCACTGATGTCATGCAATATCCGTGCTTCTGAGCTTGATTCAATTCCTCCAGTTCCATCTATGTTGCTCCAAATGCCAGGACTTCCTGAGTAGTATTCCATTGTGTATATACACCACATTTTCTTTAACCATTCATCTATTGGTATATTTTATATCTTAGCTATTGTGAATAATGCTGCGAGCATGGTAGTAGCATAACAACAGACACATAGACCAAGGGAATAGAATAGCACCCCAGAAAGAAATCCATACATTTCCAGTCAACTCGTCTTTGATAAGATGCCAAGAAAGCACACTGGGGAGAAAACAGTCTCTTTATTAAATGATGCTGGGAAATTTGGATATGTGTATGCAGTAAAATGAAACTGCCATGTACAAGCATCAATTCTAAGTCGATTAAAATCTTAAATGAAAAACCTGAAACTGTGAAACTTCTCAAAGAACATGCAGGGGGAATTTTCCATGACATTGGACAGGCCAAAGAATTTTGTGAATATGACCCCAAAAACATAGGGAAAAAGAGCAAAATAAAGTAGATAGATCCTTTGCTTTAATCTCCCTTTATCACGAGGTCTTGCTACATTGCTGCTATTTATGCCAGGCACACATCACCCCATGTGTGGAAAGCAAAACTTCTTTGGAAGACCCCAAGCAGCCTTCTGCTATTCCTTCCAAACACTCATGACAGGTCATGTGTGCAACCCCCAGCCTCCCCACCCCAAGGTTTTCCCTTACCTTCTTCCACTGAGACAGCTTTGTAGACTGCATTTCTAATCTATCACCATGGAGGCCAAGGCTTTACACTTAGTTTCTAATTGATGGACCTTCCTTGCCCCAACTTGGGGAGCTTTTGTACCCCAGTGATACAGATATCAACAGTCTGTCTTCCATGATGTTCTCTGAGATATCTGAACGTAGGCTTTTGTATTACTTACCTCTGTGCTCACAGAGCCTTTGTGCTTGAGGTGCACAAGCAGTGTTTGTAGAGTAAATGCATAATTGGGGTGGTAATTGAACTTGCCCTTGAAGGAGGAATAAGGCCTGTCAGGTATGAACACTGGTTAATATACATTTGACAGAAGACAAAATGAAGCAGATCCCCCCAACTTTTCAAAATGTGTTTTAGTAGAACAGAGTTCTGCAAGTGGGTTGAAAACCAGGCTAGGCATGAGCCCTACAGGGAGAGAGCCTGCTGTGTAACAATTCTTGGTCTTCAAATGTATTTTGTTTTAAAAAATCAGTTACATCAGTTTTGCTGCAGAGCTTTGTACCCATTCCTTGAGGAGTTGACTTATTTGATCTCCAACATTCTTATTTCTGAATTGCCATTTTTCAGTTTTAGAATGCACCAGGTATCAAGGCTTTAGTGGTTTCTGTACACCATATAAAAACATGCATACACAGATGGAAAATTTTATAATCAAGCATCTATAACATATTTTCCAGTATCTCAATTATATTTACGTAGCAAAATAATCACCTGTCCCAGGTGTTTATTGTGAAAACAGTGGGCCACCGTTAGTAACTGAATGGGTAGAGACACCATCATGTGTGGAAATAAGGGAGCATTTGAAGTGGTTGGGTGCATTTTTCCTTATCTAACAGTAGGCATATTTTCTGCCTTCCTTTCTTGATTCCTGCTACAGCTTACCTCTCTCTCTCTGTCTCCTCCCCTCCTCCCCCTCCCTCCCTCTCTCCCTTCCTCCCTTCCTCCCTTCCTTTCTCCCTCTATTTCATCCCCCCTGCTTTGCTCTTCTCTGAGAGTGGTTCACCTGTATATTGTTGATTGCTTCCTGGTTACTTGATGTTTGAAAAGACCTGACTATGCATTAAAATAAGACAAGTGGTCAAGTGGTGATAGCACACAATCTGTGCAGGAGGACTTTGGGAATGTCACTTCTGGACTCTCTGTGTCCAAATAGATGAGTAGATATGGAGTGTAGAAATATGTCCAAAGAAGCCAAATATTGAATCAAATTGTTTCTACCACTGATTTTTGGTTCTTTGCATTGGTTGGCAAGAAGGTGTTTACTTGTATTTCCTCTATTGATGAATTTTAACATCATGTAAACATTTTTTTTATTTGAATTCCGTCTACTTAATGTCTTTTGCCCATTTTTCTGTGTGGTTGTCTTGATGTTAGTAATAGTAAGCAAGAGTATTGGGATGCCTCACAAAAGAACTATTAGGTGTGTTTACAGTAGTCACAATCAGCTTGTATGTGGTGGCTGGGAAAAGTTCCGGACTAGCAAGATTGAGAATAAAATAAGGATCTTTGAATGTTTTGAATTCCCTTTTTGTTGATGTTTATAAGTCAGCTACAGGCTTAAGAGGGAAAATATAATTATGTCCTATCTTTCCTGCTGTGACTGTCCATAGTGCCAGTCTACCCTTACTCTTAAATGGCCCTGGAGGTAAAGTTTCTTTTACTTTGTTTTTTAACCTGTGATAGCTTTCCACAGAAATACTTTTTGGCTCATATAACTGATCATCCTAAGGGAAAGGAAGGGAGAAAGAAAACCAGTACCTGCCCCCCCCCAGCCAAGAAAATAACTATTGAGACTCTTTCTTTCTTTCTTTCTTTCTTTCTTTCTTTCTTTCTTTCTTTCTTTCTTTCTTTTTAAGAAAGAGAGAGGGACAGTGAGAGAGACAGAGAAGGAGAAAAACAACTTTATTTAGTTTTTCACATGGCCTTAGTTGCTCCAACACTTAGTCGTGTATGTGGTGCTGGGGTTTGAACCTGGGTCTTCGTACTTGCCAGGCAAGTGCCGAAACCGCTGAGCCACCACTCCAGCCCTGAGACTCTTTCTTGACATCTCTAGAAGTCTTAGGCCTATAACAGATGGCTTCTGTATGTCATTCTCCCATAATTCGGACCCAAAGACCTTAAAATCTTCTGCACAGCAAAGAAAACAATTATGAATGTGAAGAAAAAGCCTCCAGAATGGGATGAAATCTCTGCTAGGTACTCTTCTGATAAAGGACTAATATCCTATATATAATATATAAGGAACTCAAAAAACTTAACAACAAAAAAATCCAAACAATCCAATTAAAAATAGGAAAATGAATGAAAGAATTTCTGAAAAGAAGAAATAGTAATGGCCAACAATTCTATGAAAAAATACTTAATGTCTTTATCAATTAGGGAAATGTATATTAATATAATACTGAGATTTCATCCCATTCCTGTTAGAATGACAGCCATCATGAATACAAACAATATGACTGGAGCAGTGTCTCAGTGTTATGGTGCTTGCCTGGCATGCTGGAGGACTCAGGCTTGAACCCCAGCACCACATCCACAACAAAATGTCAGAGCAAAGAACACCAGATGAAAAACTACATAAAAGTTATTCTTTTTCTCTCTCACTGCCCCTCTCTCTCTTAAAAATAAAAAAGGAATATAAGAGATAATAAATTCTGGAGAGTATATGGAGAAAAAGGAACACTTTTACAGTGTTAGTATAATTATGAATTATTATAGACACTATGGAAATCAGCATAGTAGTTCCTCAAAAGACTAAGAATAGAACCATTACATGACTTGGCTATCCCACTCCTCAATATTTATCCCAAAGAAGTAAACTCAGCATACAGATATACCCATGTATATAGCAGTGTAATGCAGAATAGCCAAACCATGGGACCAGCCTAGGTGCACATCAGTGTATGAAGAGATACATAAAATGGGGCATATATACACAATGAAGTGTTTTCTTTTTTTGAGAGAGAGAGAGAGAAGGAGGAAGAGGGAGACAGAATCAATTTTATTTAGTTTGTAATGCAGCTTTCATTGCTTAGACACTTCATTATGTGTCATTGTGTACATGTTTGGGGGTATGAACATGTGTACTCCTGCATGCCAGGCAAGCACCATAACCTCTGTGCCATTGTTCTTGCCCCCACAATGAAATTATATTCAGCTGTAAAGAAGAATGAAATTGTGTCACTTGCAAGAAAATAGATGAAACTTAGAGAATATTCTGTTATGCAAATAAGTTTAAGTCAGAAAGTGAAAGGATGTTATATTTTCTCTCATATGTGGAAGCTAGTGATGAAAAAGGAAAAGAAAGGCATGGTGGGGAGATCTCATGAAAATCAAGGGCGATCAGTAGAGTAGAGGAAAGGCACCAGGGGAGGAAGAAAGTTAGGTGAAGGGAAATGCTGGGGATTGATATTGCCCAAATTATCTTGTTATATATTGTGTGCAGGAACAAATACGTAACACTGGATCAACTCTCTCCATTATGTGCAATTACAATGCACCAATAAAATATGGAAAAGAAAGGAAGAAAGAGACCTCATGTCCAGACAACACAAAGAAATTATTGTCAGTGTTTCAGCCTAGTGCTTGACATGCAGTATCTTCCTAGTATTAGATTGGCAGAATCCAATCATTCATGTCTGGTTCAGAGGTTTTTCACATTGATTTTTTTAAGGATTATTTTTTATTTGGTCAACATAGTCTTACATATTGGAGGGAGCCATTGTTACACTTTCATGAGCACATGAATATTGACAAAGCAAGCCAAGGCAGATGCCAGTTCATGATCTTCCCCTTTGAGTTCTCCCTGTTCCCATGTTTCCCCTACTTTACCCACATGTGAGTTGGGCTTCTCAAGGACATCAAGGATTACCAACTGGATTGATAACCCCTCTACTCCCTCCATCCAGATGCCTTGATATCCCCCCTAATACCTCCCTCCCTTCCCTGCCCCCTCCCTTCACCCCAAGGATCATAGCCATGGTTTTCCATGCTTATGTAAAAATTCACTCCTGTTGAGGTTATTATTTATCTTAGCCAACTTTCAATCTGTCTCCAATTGTAATCTAGCTTCCACATATGAGAGAAAACATTTGGCCCTTGAGTCTCTGAGTTTGGGATATTTCACTCAGCATAATGTTTTCATCTCCATCCTTTTGGCTGCAAATGCCATGCTATCATTCTCTCTAATAGCAGAGTAGAACTCCATTGTATATATGCACCATAGTTTTTGCATCCACTTGTCCAGTGAGGGGCATCTGGGTTGGTTCCAAAGTTTAGCTATAGTAAATTGAGTTCCTATAAACATTGATGTAGCTGTGCCTCTGTAGTTTGCCAATTCTAGCCCTTTGGGAAAATACCTAGGAGTAGGATAGCTGTTTCAAAATGTGGTGCTTGTTTCTACACTTTTAATTCTACTAAATAATTTCACTTTTCTTAAAGTTTCTTGAAACACTTAAGGATAAAATAGCACTTATTTTGGTTTTATATGTAATGAAACGTATTTAATTATTTTAACTTCCTAAGTAGTCCTGTTACAACTTTCACTTCTATTAGCCTTTTTCTGTATAATTTCTTCCCACAAACAAAATACATTTCTTTGCTGTTGGTGGTGTGAGAATGACATATAGGGGTCATCTGTTAGAGGGACCAGGGTGCTAGAGATGTCAAGAAAGAGACTAATAACTATTTTTGGCTCTGTCTGTGATGGGCAGATTTGTCTCTTCCTTCCCTGTCCCCTCTGCAACCCTCCACTTTCCCTTCCCCTAACCCCTCTCCCTCTTCTGTTACTGGGATTTTAAAAAAGGAAAGTTGTTTCTACCTATCTACTGGAGATTTGCCCAAAGGTAGATAGTGATCATACTTCGAATATTGAAAGAATGAGAGAGGAGTTATGATTTGTAACAAGGGGGGGGATGACCCAAAGGAATTTTTTTAAGTTTCCTAGGATTTTTTTTTGAGGGCAGCCATTTCAAAATGTTTCAAGATTTCGGGGTAAGTGTGGGGAGTGGAAAATGATTTAGCATGGTAATCTTCAGAACACTGGTATTTAGTGACTCTTAATGCCTGATTTTCTTATGGAGATAATTATGGAATCACTTTTAAAACGCCACCTCACTTATGAGAAAATTGAGGAATCTCTTTATAGAAACACATAAAGCATTATTAATTACTTAAAGTTCTACCCTATTAAGTTATATGTCAAAGAACATTGGAGAGAAAACTGCTTTATTAATCACCCACAAGTTTCTTTTAACTTAAGGGGAATTCATGTATATCAGATAAGCTAAAATAAAGTGTGTGCTACCTAAAAATGCACTGTAATTGTTCAGAAGGTGTGTCCCATATATTCTCTGTTCACTGTGGTTTTGGGAGATGAGCAGGTGACATGGTGTTAATACCTGGTTGAGAAGCCTCAAACTAATTCTCCCAGTAACTGGAGGTGTGGCTTAGAAAAGGTCTTCTTTCCTTTGGTTTTTTTCTTCTCTATTATGTGAGAGAAAGTTGCCTTTATTATGTGATCTTCAAAGTCCTTGCTAATTCAATATCCGATGTCTGTGCCTTTAATAGGCTTGTCAAATATGTTAAGTTCCTTGTTTGTCAAGTCAAGCTCTCTCTGCAAATGCCTTACACTGTTCTTTGAAGATACCTCTTCTCTCATGACATCTCTTGGCACCCAAGATGGGGGGCACATAAAGGCATCAACTTTGGTAAATTTACTCAAATTTTTTTCCTGTCTGCGTAGACTATGTCTTAATCAAAGTTAGCCTATGTATTTATATTTTCTCCATCTATTTCCTTCTTTTTCAGAGCAAAGAGTTCAACTTCAGTCTGCCATATATTTGGATTGCTCCACATCTTGGAAGACTGGGGAAACACCATTCCATGTAGATTCAAGTGGCAATGGGGAACAATTGATGTTATCCTGGTAATCTAAGAAGGATCTTTGAACTCTAAAATTGCAAAAGGAGCTCAGTTTTCTTCTTTCAAATTATTTCCTTGTCTGCTTACATTGAATTGTAGGATTAGCTATAGGTTTCTCAGTTGTCTGTCTGATTTCAATTTAAAGTTTGCTATTTCAACTGAACTAAAATGTAAATTATGTGAGCCAATGTACAGACCCATTTGAGACCAAAAGAAAAAAATTGTCACTTGTAAGCTAAAATCTCTGTAGAACCTGAAAGGGTAATATTTCTTTTTTTCTTCTCTCTCCATTTCTTTCCCTCAGCCAAAAGCCTCTTCCCCCTTAGAAGATGAGTATTTATTCATAAAAACACTAAACTAAGATGTAGATAAGTGTTTGTTCATCAAAGTACTAAAGATAAGAAACACCCTTAGGTCAACCAACATACTTCATTCCTATGTCAAAGGGGAAATAGATTGCTTACCTGAAAGGTAGAAAAGAAGGCTTACTTTCCCAGTGTCCTGAGCACTCTTTCATTTTGTCAAAAATGGGTTCACCTGAGACCCTTCATTTGAAGTGTTTCACAGCAAGGTCATGGCAGCTGGAGTAGTCCCCAGTTATCAGTTCTTGAGATCATGCCAGAATGTTTTCAGAATGTCACTCAGAGTGGCAGCCATAAGTTTATTGGAAAAGAGCAAGGCGTGTGGTGGTCCACACCTGTAATCCCAGTGACTTGGGAAGCTGAAGCAGGAGGAGTGCATGTTCAAAGTCAGACTCAGTAACATAGTGATGTCTTAAGCAACTTAGCCAGACCCTATCTCAAAGTAAAATATGACTGGGGATGTGTCTCAGTTGCTAAGTGCCCCTGGGATCAATCACTAGTACAAAAAAAAAAAAAGGAAAAGCAAAGGTATACTCTCAAGAAAGAGAGTAGGTTCTCTCAGAGGAGAGGGAAGAAGTACCCCTCCTGCCAACTAGTTTTGTTAGGGGAAGTTTCCAGAGAGTCACATTCAAGACCATTTCTTGACTTTTGACTGACAGCAGGACTGCATCAGAAGTCTAAGTCCCCACGACACATAGTAAAGATCCAAGGCAACTCAAGGTCACTTTGGCTCATGATGGCAGGTTCTAATTCTCATACCTTTATGAATGCTGGCTTACTTGGATCCCTAAATATTTTTAAGAGAGAGGGACAGTGAGGAGAGAGAGAGAGAGAGAGAGAGAGAGAGAGAGAGAGAGAGAAGGAGAGAGAGAAAGAATTTTATTTAGTTTTTCATGTGGCTTTCTTTGCTCTGAGACTTTGTTGAGTATATGATGCTGAGGTTTGAACTTGGGTCCTTGTGCATGCCAGGCAAGCACTATAATCACTGAGCCACCACTCCAGCCCCCTATATACTTTGAAGATATTTGGGCATCAATTTGGTCTGCTTGCTTCCTAGTGAGAGAGGGTAAAAAGTTGGGAAAGTGACCCAAGTCCTTATTCTCTGCCAGGTGAAGTATGGACAGTTAAGGGTATTTAGCATCAGGGAAATCCAAAGATCCATGGTGGTAGTTATTGGGTGATTAGATAAGATATACCTAGGGGAGGAATCGTGCTAAAACAACAGTACAACAATAAACAAGACTGTAAAGCATTATTTTCTATTAAAGTTAACAGAAAGTTATCAACAGCTTTTTATCAGTCATTCCCTGGTGATAGTTTTATTAAGACTTAAGGTGGGTTACAACATGGTGTTGATTTGTAAGTGAAGATCACTGAAGGCTTTAGAAACATTGACAGAATTGTTTTATGTACAGATACATGATGTGTCATATACATACATATATATTTATGTATGTATATGTGTGTACATATAATAAAGGCACAAGTAAGCTGTTGTTGAAATATCTAATGACATGATTTTTGTAAAATAATTTTTTATTAATGTTACCTCTGTGTTTAGTAGAGATCACTTTTTCTGTGTCATTTATGATTTTCATGGTCAACTTCGGGCTTCTATGTGCCACATTACATCTTTTAGCCAATTTGAAGAATAAATATTGGGGTTAGGTAATCATGCCAGTAAAAAACAAATCTAGTTCACCTGTGTAAGATACTAGGCAAAATTGTAGGTCTGTGAGATCAGGCTCCAATTGACTTGGGACAAACTTGTAACTCTAGCAGAGTCTTTTTGTGATAGATATTATCAGGCGCTCTTATATAAGAATCTTTCCATAAAGTAAGCTTTCTGGGTTTTCTTGGTTTTGGCAGGGCTGGTACATGTATACTCCTCTATTTACATTAAAAGAACCATTGTCTTTTCATTTAAATGTCTATCTGAAACTGTGCTTTGGTTATATTTTATGGCTCCTATATTGGGAAGTAATCGATCTCCAGGGTCCTAACATTCCCCTTGATCAGGAGGGTGGGTGAATCACCAGAGTTATAGGTCCCTTAGAGTGGTCCTATCCTTCTTTGGGTTCTGGTTGACTTTAAAATGCAAGGACCAAAATGTAGGCTGCATTTTCCTTAATCATTTTACATATTTTCCCAACATTTTGAACTTGCAGTAGGGAGGCATAACTAAGGACATGTGTACTATTATGGGGACAAAAAGAAAGACATATTCAAGAAATTATTAATCCCCTGCATAATTTATTTAATGAGATATATTCTGATTTTGGTTACTTCTTATATTCTACTTTATAATTCATGATAGTATTTCTATCTTTGGGTTTATGAGATAGATAAGATATGGCACTGCCTCCCAAAACTTCTCTTCAAGTGAGTCTTTATATAATGCTCTAAAATTAAACCTGTTTTACAGATCCAGGACCACTTGTCATTACAAAAAGAGAAAAAAAAAACAACCCCAGAAAGCCTCTATTTTCATGAGTCACCAGTGGATCTACAAGTTCTGGTCAAAAATTGTTTTGAAAAGTCCTCAAGGAGGGCTGGAGTGGTTGCTCAGTGGTTACAGCACTTGTACAGCATGTACACCCATGGATACAAATAAGTATCAGAGCAATGAAAGCCATGTGGAAAATCCAGTAAAAAAATGATTCTCTCTGTCTGTCTCTCTCTGTCATTGTCCTTCTTTCTTAATAAAAAAGTGCTCAAGCAAAGTTCGCTGTATCCTTATCTATAACCTTGCTCCTTTCCCTTCCTGTGAGATTTTATTTTTGACTTTGGGAATTACTTCCTCTGGAATCAATTCCTCGGCAAGGGATGTGCTTTCTCTTGGCAAGCCTAATTTTTTAAAATCCTTACCTTCTTATATATCCTTACTAGAACTACTATAAGGCAAAGCAAATATCAAAAATCACAATATTAAAGCTCACTTACCTATTTTTTTCATCTAGGTGCCACAACTTTTGGCACCACTATGTTCCTACTCCTTTCTTTTTTCTTACCTTCTTAATCCTGGGTTAAATTTGTGTAATACAAATTGCAGCAATTCCATATTAAGAGGATGGCAAAACAAAAATTCCATCCCACCCTCAACTGAGACCAGGGTCTTTTTATGTCTTTGAGATAAGTAAAAATAAGATTTTTGATCCCTATCTAGGCAAAGTCATCACCCCTTGTCAGTCTGAAGTAGTTGAAGCAGATGAACCTTCAACCCTCATGGACTCTTTTGATTAAGAAATCAAACTGTCTTGGTAGGGTAGGGGATAAGGTAGGATAGAAGAACTAAGAAGTAGGTAGAAATTTAATTCAGAAATTCCATAAACCTTTCTATGATTTTTATTTCCTAACCCTATCACTTAGGAAGTAAGGCCTATTACTCCCAAATTCCTTCCTATCCACTCTTAATTAAACACCCCCCTCAGTAATAAAATTAAGCAAAAAGATATTCAATGTCAGAAGGAACCTAAAATTTTGGGGAATTTTAGATCAAGTAACAAAAGCCATGTTAGACTAAGGATTGAGAAACTGAGTAAGAAGCTAGTATGTTGGGTCAGTGGTTGGAGTGCTTGCCTGGCATTAGTGAGGACCCAGGTTCAAACCCTGGAAACACATACACAACTAAGTGTTGGAGACACAAAGGCCAGATGAAAAAATAAGTAAAATTGATTCTTTCTTTAAAAAAGTAAAAGAAGAATAAAGATTGACTAAAACCAGCAGAAATCATCTCAAAATCACATTCATATATATATATATATGAATATATATATATGACCCTCCCCCCTCAGAAACACATGACTTTCACTTCAAAAGGGCTTGCATTCTCCCTTGAAGGTGTGTATTCCTTGCTTTACCCCTCAAAGGTGTCTTTTTTTTTTAGATTTCCCTCATTCTCCCTTAAATTTACATCTATTTTCCTGTATTTTTAACTGGTTTGTGCTGAAATTCTATTCTGTTATGAATGCCAAGAATACTGTGTATTCTGAGTTGAAAAACTCCTCTCTCTAGGAACTCCTCAGATCCTTCTTTAGATACCCCTTTTCTCAAGTGTTAGTGGGAAATACATTTAGGATCACTTGTCTCTAAGGGCAACTTTTTTTCAGCTTATTTCACTTTGTGTCAGGAATGTGTTATATGACTGGAATTTCTTATTTTGATCTTCCAACGTAATATGATAATGCATGGACATATATGCATGCAGCTAAATTTATTGATTTCACCCATTCCATGTACAATAATGAACACCACCATAGTAATTCAGTACAACAATGAGCTTATGTTGCCTAATGCTGCAACCCTGAAAGTTGAGAACAGTAGGGACTCTCTTTAGATTAGATGAGGTCCTGAGATCATTGTACAATTTAATTATAAAGAAGGGAAGAAATGGCCTCACCTTTTATGTTTTTAAGTAAACTTATTTCAAATACAAATTGGGTTGTCAGGGGCTGGAGCAGTGGCTCGGTGGTTACAGCACCTGCCCTGCATGTGCAAGTATGCAGATTCAAACCCCCCACCATGTACACAACTAAGTGTCAGAGCAACAAAAGCCATGTGAAAAACTAAAAAAAAAATTTATTCTGTCTCTCACACACACTGTCCCTCTCTCTTTAAAAAAAATTGGATTGGCAGATCACATGATCCGCACAAACTTATCCTTAATGACTCCACTAAAACAAATTAGAACTGACAAGTGAATTCAGCGAAGTCACAGGAAACAAAATCAATCAATCAATAGCATTTCTATATGCCAGTAGAGAACTATTAGAAATAAAATCAAGAAAGCAATCCATTTGTAGTAATTTAAAAATTTAAAATACCTAGGAATAAATTTAACCTAAAATATAAAATATCTCTGAAGAAAATTATAAAACATTAATTAAAGAAGTTGAAAATGTCACAAAAATAATGCCAAAATATCCTATATTCACATAATGGAAAAATAAAATCAATAGGGTTAAAATGACCATGCTATCCAAAACAATCCTCACATTCAGCACAATCCTTATCAGAAAACTGATGCCATTCTTCAAAACGCTAAGAAAAAAATCTGAAATATATACATATGGCATATATAGGTAATATATATTTTCTATATCCAAAAATGATCCCAAATAGTCAAAATTATCTTGAACGAAATGAACAAAACAAGAGGCATTACATGAGTGACTTCAAGATGTACAGCAAGCTTGCTGTAATCAAAACAGCATAGTATTGCCATAAATACAGGCACACAGTTCAATGGTACAGATCATGGAGCTTAGAAGTAAACCCATACATCTATAAACCACTGGGTTTCAACAAAGTTTCTAAGAACACACATTGGATAAAAGACTGTCCTCTCACTCGGCCATTAGAGAAGGTGATATTATGGCTTTTGCAGCCAAATGGATGGAGATGGAAAGAATTATGTTAAGTGAAGTATCCCGATCTCAGAGACTGAAGGGCCGAATGGTATCTCTCATCTGTGGAAGCTAGAATACATACGGAAGCAGTATGTTAGATGGCTAAGCTAATAATAACTTGAACTGTTTCTCTTTGACATTTGTTAAAAATAAACAAACAAAAAGAAGAAGGAACTTGAGACTAAATTATGGGAGATTTATTTGAGCAAAGAATGATTCATGAATCAGGCAACACTCAGACTAGAAGCTTGAGAGCTCCATCCAACAGCAAGTGCAGTGAACTTCAGTAAGTTGACCTTAGAAGTAAAGTAGAAAAATCACTTGACTGGTTAGAGCTAAATGACTGCCTTATTTGGGTATTGCCTTTTATTGACTGAACTGTGGCCATTTGTGACTGATGGGAAACTGTTATCTATTACAAAAATACTCCTAACCTAGACTCTGACTTATTTTACAGGAACTCAAAGTAAGCAGATAGCCTCAGATCTCCTCATTACTTATTTAATACATTATTATGCTTATACATGCATTTTAGTCCATTTGGGTTGCTATCACAAAATACCCTAGCCTCTGTGGCTTAGAAACAAGAGAGAATTTAAAAGTGAAAAAATTGGTCCTATAAAGAAAGATCATTAGATCTCCTTTATCTGTTTTTCCAACAAAAAAATTCTTTTTTACTTCTTTTGTGTTTGTCATTTTCTTGCTTTACACAGAAATACACATGTGTGAGCTTGATAATATATATGACAATTTCTACTACATAGGATTAAATTTAAACCACAGAAGTATTTGTAAAATTCTTATATAGTTTATTACAAGTGATAGAAAAATGTTTTGTACCTTTATTGGTTCTAAAGAAAATAACTTATTTAAGTTCTCGAAGAAAGAATTCAAGATCAATGTGTCCATTGAAATTCTCTGGAGACAGACAAAGTGTGGTGAACTAATTGAAGATGGAGGAGACTACATAAAAGAGATAAAAGTTTTTTTATATTAAAAAATGATTCCAAGCAATAAGTCTATTCAGAATAGGAAATTAGTTTTAACTTCCTTCGGAGTGGTTGTGAATACAAAATTGAGGTTAGACATTACAAGAAATAGACTCAGCTCTTCGAAAGAATTTGAACTCTTTGAATATGGGAATCTACTATCATTTCCTTATGATATTTCTCCTGATTCTGGCATTTCAGCAAGTCTTCTTCTACAATACTGATGAAATTCTAAGGTAATAAAAATATTTTTTTTCCCCACATATACTTACTAACAGTCCTGTGTAATTCAACTCATCTTTATTTTAGAAGGGTAGGATGAATAAGTTTACTATGATTATAAAAAAATTAACTGTTTCTTAGGTTTATTGTTCCTTCTCTGAGGAAGAGTCCAGTGTATAGCATTCACCTGACACTGCTCCATGAGATTTCTGTGGAACTTGAGTGTAAGAAGAACTGAAGGAACTCATTTATGTTTGAGTAATATATCATCTAAATCCATTTGGCTATCTCCTTTTTAAAGTAAATTTATGAATCAACTTGTTATGGTTTAGATGGGAAGTGTCCCCCAGATGTTTATGTGTGAGAGAGACAATGCAAGAAAGTTTAAAGGTGAAGTGATCGGATCATAAGAGCGCTAATCTAATCAGTGCATTAACCCATTGATTGGGATTAAGTTAAAGGTAACAGTGAGCAGTTAAGGTGTGGCTGGAGGAGGTGGGTCACTGGGGGCATACCTTTGGGATATATATTGTGTCCATGATGAGTTAAGCAATCTTTCTCTGCTTCCTGATTCTCATGACCTGAGCTGCTTTCTTCTGCCTTGATGTTCTCAGGTTAGACCCAGAGCAATGGACTTAGCAATCTGTGAACCGTGATGTCTAAAAACTTTGATTGTTTAAATTACAAGTCAAATAACATAAATGTTGAATTTCACAATAATTTAACTAAAAAATAAGTAAAAGGTTTTTTTTAAATAAAACCTATCTACCTTCCACCAGGTATTTCCCATTTGCCAAGCACTTATGCGAACACTTTTTCAGTATCTCCCAAATTTCAAGGTACATGATTTTGACCTATTTTAACTAACATAAATGTATTTGAAGAGGGAAAATTTTATTTCTATCATGTGTGGAAAACTGGTATCACTTGCTATGAATAGAAATAAAGTAAATCATGTAATGTAAAAAAAATTTCCTCCTCTAAAATTGTTCTTGTCAGGTCTTTTTGTTACAGCAACAACCAAAAAAGAGGACTAAAACACAACTCAGTGAAGTCTGTCAAAGTTCTGGTATTTTGCAGTTGAGGCCTATGAAGAGATATTCCACTGCAAACACTGAGTTTACAACATTGAAATACCAAAGGCACTTCAAAGGTCAACAATGTTGTCACTGCCACCATAGCCCCAGAGCCCACTGGGCTGGAAAGTTGGTAGGATAAAACTATCTTCTCATCAGTTTGAGATGGTCTGGACCACTGTTCAATATAAAATGGTGGGAACACTGACATGGTAACACAGAAGTCAGAGAAATTAAAGTGGGCATGGCCCTAAAGAAGATTATTGTTAAGCATTGACTCTGCTAACTTCTGGGCTTGCTTGGAACCTATGATCCGATCCCTTTCCTCTTTTTCTGAATTCCCCTTTTAGAATAGGAATATTCATCATTTGCCTGTCCCACCATTGTGTTTTGGAAACAACTGTGTTGTCTAGTTTGACAGGTGTGTGAGTCTGAACCTCAGGATGAGAAATACCATTTGTCTTATTCATACCTGACTTAGGTGATACTTAGGTGAGAATTGTATGTTGAATTGACTTCGGAATGGGTTGAGACTTTTTGGTTTGAGTGTATAGGTGAATATTTTTTACACACAAAAGTGACATGAAATTTTGGAGGCCAAAGAGTATAGCACTAAGAACTGATTGTTTTTCTTTGTTACCCACGAAACACCTAATTTGAAGTTCTAACCTCTAGTACTTCAGAATGTGACTGTATTATAGACAGAGACTGTAAAGTGAAGATTGATTTAAAATTAACTCATGAGGGCAGGCTGTTATCAACTGTCTGATGTCTTTGTGAAAGAGGATTAGGATATTGACATGCACAAAGAAAATATAGGAATACACAGGGATAAGACAACCATTAAAAGCCAAGGAGAGTGGATTCAAAAGAAACCATAATGCTTCCTTCTTGACTCAGACATCCAGCCTCCAAACTGCTAGAAAAAAATATTTCTGTTGTTGAAGTCACTTGGTTGTGGGTTTGTGGTACATGATTATTGCTGCCCTGGCTAAGCAAAATAATATAATATACGAAATTCTGAAAGATCACAAAATATGATGTGCTAAAAAGTCAGTAAAATATTCTTAAAATGCTGTGGGGAGAAGAACTTATCTTCAAGATGACTGAATAGTAGGTGTCAGACTCTTTCTCTCCCCACAGACATAACAAATGATTGGCTGGACATAGATTGCTTTCTTTGGTGAGCAATCAAAAAATTGGAATAGAGACTCCTGTACACTGGGTAAGAAAATACTTACATTGAATTTAGTAAAAATAAAAAAAATCAAGACATCATTTCACCATAAATCCCACCCTTGACTTAGGGCATAAAATGAGAATTATATAAACCTTCTAACCCCCAGCATATCAGTGTCTCCAGAAGGGGCAAATGTTTTAACCATATATAAACCATATATATACCACCCTACATGTTCCAGCTGCTTGCTAAGAATCTGGCTCCTGATATGCCTGTATGTGAGAGTTTGTGGGCTTGACAGTCGCTGAAGACCACAGAGAACAAAAAATTGTCAGAGTGGGAATGTGGACACATACTGAGGACAATTCCATTTGCTCATCACAAAGTAATCAAATATCAAATCACAGCACCCAGATTATGCCTGGAAGGGGTCAGACGACACATCTGGTGCCCCAGCTTCTCTAATTTCTAACTCACATTTGTCTGAGAGATGATGATGTAGATGATAACTAGTTCCCTGGGAGCTCAAATGTGCATTCAGGCCCTTTCTATGGATTTTCCCCATAGCTTGTTTCAGAAATAAAATCAAACCTCAGGGTTGTCCCTATAAAGAGTTATACTACATATCTCACCCCTTATTATTCTCACTCCTGGACTGGTTTCTAACCTGGTTGTCTTCAAAAGCTGATCATGTAAGTGAACTACAATCTTCAAAATAAGGATATAGGGTGGCTGAATGGATTAAAAAATACAACATCCAATTCTATGATGTGTAAAAGAATGAAACTCACTTTAGATATAAGTCTGAACACAGACTGAAAGTAAAGTTTTGGAAAAACATAACATGCAAATTATAAATAAAAGAAATCCTGTGCAGCTATGGTTAGATAAATAACTTTAGGTCAAATATAATCTCTAGAGACAATTGTGAATACATGGGCCTCCCACATCAGAGATCCTAAGCACATAAAATGTAAAATGTGACTGAAAGAAGATAAGCATTTTAGAAGCCTGGAATATAATTTCAGTTACAGAAACATTCTGAATTATTAAAATAATTAAACATGAAAATTTATTTTCATTTTCCATAGATTTTATTTATTAATCTTTATTAATCATTATGGTAAGTATTACTTAAAACAATTTAGCAGAGACAATTTCTGAGTCCACCTCTTATCCACTATCATGGTAAGTGCTTGTTCTAAGAAGATAGCCAAAGTTTTGCCAGTGGTGAGAAACTCTTACACTTTAAGATAATATCACTACTTATGCAGTTAGTGTCAGTGACATTGAAGATGAACTACTAGTACTCACATCATGAGTTATATTTAATTCCACAATCAGGTACAGAATATCTTCTTCAAAGATACCTCCAGGGGAGCCAGTAGTCAACCAGAAAGACATTATTCCAAGTTAGAAAAGGAACTTCAGCAATAGCAAATTTTTGGTTTATCTTTTCAATATATATATATATATTTTTGGTATGAGAGACTTAAAACTTAAGGGGAAAAGAGGAACACTTAAATTTTCTGTAGTTGCAATGGTCAGTACCAGTTGCAGTGTTGAAAGAACTATGAAAAATTAGGCACCAAGAGTGGGGCCTGTTGGAGAAGGATTAATTGTAGAAAAGAAAGAGATAAACTTTTCTACCTAGCCTTAATTGAAGACATGAGAAACGGAAAAGACAAAGAGTGACAGAGAGAAAGAAGTGAACTAATAATGCTAATATGTGATAATTTATATTATACCTGCAATGGTTTTTGAAATACAATCTACCTTTTGTTTATTATTAATATCATTACTATTTACCAACCAGAAGGGAATCAACCTGAAAATACCTGTGTGAAATACTATTGTGGAATAAAAATCTTAAAAAAATAAGACCCTAATATATCCAATTGTTATCATATGATTCTCTGGAAAAGGACAGAAATCTTAAAAAAAAAAATAGAAGGAAAGAAAAATTGTTTTCCAATTCCTGATCCACCAATGAGAGTAAACACTGCTATACCTTGATAATTTTCAAGGATGACATGGACCAAATTCCAGGGGACTTAGAATCAGCACATTACAGTGACACAGCAATATCGATGTTCATAGCAGCACAATTTACTATTGCTAGGCTATGGAAACAATCCCGGTGTCCCTCACAGGAAGAATGGATCCAAAAACTGTGGTACATTTATACCGTGGAATATTACACAGCAATTAGAAACAATGACATTGCAGCCTTCGAGGGTAAATGGATGGTTATGGAAGAGATCATGATGAGTAAAATCAGCTTAACCCAGAGATCTAAGGGTCGATTGTCTCCACTCATCTGTGGAGGTGGGGTCTAGACCCTGGACAATGAGAAAGTTGGTCTAGAAACATGAGTTAAATTTAGATAAGATGTAATGCTTTACAATTTAATACTATCTTTAGATTTATAACGGGAAGGGGAAGGGAGGGATAAGGAAGGGTAATTGGGGGGGGCACTCCTGGGGACAGTTGCAATGTCCAGAATATATACACATCTTATACACATTTTATATTGTTTTGTTAAAATCTTGTAAGGTTGCTCAAAAATAAAAAAAAAATTTAAAAAAAATAAAAATAAAAAAGCAAAAAAAAAATTGTCAGGAAAAGGAAGACCTGCTGCAGAAAGCACAACCAAAATACGGACTCTTGTGCAAACCACTGGAAGGTATACAAAAAGCAACTGAAAATGGATTGTTCCAGGAAAAAATGATATCTTTATGATTTAAAAAAAATGATTTGTTCCTTCTCACCAGGTCAAACTCAGACCTCTTATGGGGTTTATCATATGAACTGAATATAGAAATGCAGGTTGTGTCAACTTGTGTGCATCCTCACTTTGTATCTAGATATTTGGGAGAGTGAATATGGGTGTCCCCATAAGTGTCTATAACTTTTTTGATTTATATGTTTACAAGAAAAAGTTATCAGTGTACAAAAGTACATCTATTCGAGTTTTGCATTCCATAGTTTCAGCTATCAGCACCCAAACATGGTGTGAGACTATTATTATTTCTCTTGGTTTTCTCAAGAGCAAAGAGCACATTTACATAGCTTTTATTATAATGTACCACTATAATTGTTCTATTTTATTTTTAATTCCTGTTGCTAATATCTTAATGTGCCCAATGTATAAATTAAATTTTATAATAGGTACGCATGTTACTATAGTTTGGAAGTATCCCCCAAAGACCTCTGTGTTGAAGACTTGGTCCTCCGTTTTTGGTGCTATTAAGAAGTTGAGGAAACTTTAAAAGGTTGGGCTCATGGGAGAAGTTAGGCTACTTGTAGCATTCCCAGGAAGGGGATATTGGAACCCCACACACTTTCTGTTCCTCTCCTTGATTCCCAGTTACCATGAGTTGGACAGTCCTTTTCTATCATAAACTCTCACCATGGTATACTGTGCTAGCACAGGTCTAAAGCAACACAGCCAAGCATGAATTAAAACTTCTGATATCATGAGTCAAATCTTTTTCCTCATTAGTGTTTGTCATCATAAGTGTTTGTCATCACAGTGTTCCCATCACATGCTTTAATAAGTGAAGTAGCGCAGTCACTATGACTTTCAGAGCAAGTGCTTTTTCATCAGGTACATTGGCTGGAATTCCAACTTTATTTTTCCCTAAAGAAATATTGGGTAAATTATTTAACTCACTAAATCTCAAAATATATCACCTCTTTTATGTACATGTTGGCATGAATGATGCAATGCATTAAAAACACCCACCAGTGTTGCTGGTATCACAGTGAGTGCTATATAAAATGTAGTTATTCATATAAATTTTAACTGACTTTATTTGTAGTGCTGAAAGATTTGTCAAAATACTTACTGTAACAACAGTTATTTCAGCTTGTTCTATAAAATTTACTACTGTGATGAAATAAGAAGCTTTTATTTTAGGAACAATGAAAATAATCCAGCCTTTGAAAACAGATCTGTCTGCAAAGACCATTATATTTAAATTTTTAAGAAGGAGGGGACAGTGAGAGAGAGAGAGAAAGAGAGAAATAATTTTTATTTAGTTTTTCAGGTAACCTTCATTACTTAGACACTTTGTTGTGTATGTGGGTGCTGGGGTTTGAACTCACATACTCATGCATGCCAGGCCTTAACCTTAACACCGCCAAGCCACCGCTCCAGCCCCATTATATTTAATTTTAAATGGCTTCTTACTCTTTAAAAAAAGATTTTCTTTCCTATTACATGAACATATATCTCAAAAATCAATTTTACTCAAAGTTTAAAACATGCTTTATTTCTATGTCAACAAACAAAATGTGCCAATACATGACTTAATATTGTCCTTCAGTTTTTATTACCCAATAACTTTCAGCTCAAATTCACTTTTTATTCATAGACATTTGTACAAATGGTATATATGCTCATATTTCCATTTTGCAAGATTTTTTTTATCAATTCAGAAGTGGAGCATACTCTGTTTTCCAAAATAATGAACTAAAATAGTTTTCTAAGTCTACCATCTGAAAGTTGTGTTAGCTATAATAATGATGCTAAGAAAATTGGAAGCATTTCAAAATATATCATACAGACTTAAATGGACCATAGTTATTTGAGATACAGCAAAAATTTATTATAACTCAAAATGATAAATCTAACAATAAAATGGACACAGCCAGTAGTAAAAGGAAGCTTAGGGGATAAGGGGATAATTGTATTTAAAACCAAAGCTAAAGAAAATTTCTGTAATTAAGTGGAATTATATTTTAATTCCTAGTGAGTAGCAAAAAGAGCAATATTGTGTTGATACAGGATTCAGAGAGTAATTAAAGGCCCAAATTTCCTAGCTAAGACCTTTACAAATCCAGGGGAAATAATCCAGGACATGTTCCTTTTTGCAAGATATAAGTGATAGTAATGCCCATGAGAATATTAGGAAAATAAACAAATTTATAAATTTATAAAACCAAAGGAAACATCTTGATTCTATTCTATCATATATACTATAAAACTTTATTGTGTAAAGAAATAGTTTCATGATTTGACTTGAAATAAATTTTTGGTTCTTCTTGCTCCAATGGTGCCCTCCAGTGGCTGCACGACCTCATTGCACATTGTCTCCTGGAAATTTAGAATTCCGAGGTGAAGAGCACAGGCCAGCTGGACTCTCCACTTACCTTTGTCTACAATGTTGCTGTTATGAAAAACTACACTGTGCTACCCACAGCCCAGGACATGCATATAACAGCACCCTCTTTCACCAGGGTGTTTCTGTAGCAATTTTTCATATTCTTTTAAAACAGTAGTTTCACTGGTCTAATTATTGAAAAAAAAAAAAGAGAGAGATGGGGTAACAAAATTGCCCATGCATGATATAGAGAGTTGTTGATTTGTTTTTGTTTTTTAACAGAAAAACTATTTATAAGATGTTGAACTAAAATGTTTTATATACAAACAAAATCAATGGTTTTATTATGGGAACCTTGTGTGGAGAACACAGCAACAGGTTGAGATGCTCATGGAAATGAGATGCTTTAAATACCCTTGATTTTAATAATATTTGAAAATCAATGTCAAGAATTAGAATCTCATCCAAGGGCATGACAGAAATAAACTAGAAATAAAACTTTTATTTATAAATTTTTACAAATGACTATATTCTCTTATTCTTTTTTGGTATATACTATATGAGTTCACAACAATTCTTGTTACATAAGTATTTAGATAGATGAATGTTATGGACAAATGTCTATGTTTTACTTAGCTTTTGCATTGTTGTGACCAAAATACCTGACAATAATTACCTAGAGGAGAAAACATTTATTTGAGGCTCATTGATTTCTGAGGTCTCAGTCAATAGACAGCCAACTCCATTGCTGTAGGCCCAAGTGAGAGATAGTGCATCATGGGGGAAGGGTGTGGTAGAGGTAATCAGCTCCCATGATGGCATCAAGGGGAGGAGAGGGGTAGGAAGGGAGACTTCAGGGAAAATGCACCCATCCAGAGCATGCCAGTGACCCACCTTGCCCTCCTCCATCCATGTCCCACCTGCCTACAACCCAGTCAGTCCTTTCAAAGTAGAATAGACTAGAATTGGTTTACAGTTCTCATAATGCAATAATTTTACCACTGAATATTCCTTCATGAATAGGAGTATTTGGGGGACACTTCATATCCAAATAATAATTTTCCAACCCTGGATCCCAAAAGTTCATGTCCATCTCACAATGTAAAATGCTTTTACTCCTTTTCCAAGAGTCCAATACTCTTAACCATCTTAGCATTGCCCAAAAGTCTACATTTAAACTGTCCTCTGAGTATCAAGGTAAACTCACAGCTGCAAGTCCCTGTAAAAATTAAAAGCAATCTGAGACACACACACATACACACACAATTTTCAATATACACTTTCACAGAATAAACATTCATATTTCAAAAAGGAATAATGGAGGAATGGGGCATAGAAAGAAGGGATATATCCAAAGAAAGACCAAAATCCAGCGAGAAAAACTGGCTATCATATCTATTCCATGTAGTATCTAGGAGACATGACAAGGAGATGTGATATAGAAAGGGCATGGGCAGCCCTGTCCCTCTGGCCTTGCCATTGCAGTGCACTAGGACTCTTTTTAGCCTGCCTCTTTCCATGGCTAGCAGCTTTCTTAACAGAAGTCTACATGTCTTAAATCTCTTAATTCTTGCCCTTTCCATTCCAGTTTTGGTTTCACATTCACAGCTTCATGGGCCACACTGTCAGGGGCAACCTTCAAGGACCCCAATGAAACTACACTTTGCCTGTTTTCCCAGACCTTTCCAATCCTATTGGAAGCCTCTATGACCCCATAACTACCAAATCTTATATTCCTGCATGTGGATGTTGCCAGTCTGCTGCCAGCTTGCTCAATACCTGGACCCCCTTGAATATGACTGCAGTGTCCTCTCTGTGACTGAACTGCTCAATATGTAAAACAAATTCTTATGTCTCTCTGTGAAAGCTGATCACCCCACAGATTTTTTCTGAAATGAGTTTTTTCTACTAGACTCTGCAAACTGCAAAGGGTGTGGTCTTATAGATTCCTGAATTGCCTTCCCGTCATCTTTACTATTGTCTTCTTTTGAAATACTCAGAACTTCTGTAGGGAGTCAATTCTTTTCAAGCAACCTCACTTTCCTGGGCCCCAGCTTTATGTACATTTTTTTCTGACCAATGTGTAAAGTTTGGACAATCCTTTATCTTTGCTTTCTGCTTCTGCTATTCGCAGTAAAAATCACAGCTTGAAATTTCCTTGACCAGATAAGTATCACCTTTAAACTCAGACTTACACAAAATCTCAAGAAATGGGCAAAATTGCAAAGTTTTTTGCCAGCATATAATACTGATGATGCATGGGTATTGAGGTGAGGTTGGCTTCTCTGCTCCCATGGGCAAATGGAGTTTGGGCTGATTACAGAATCCAGCAGCCAAAATAGCCCATTTTTACTGTTGGCAGCTATTCCCAGTTAAAACAAGGAATTTGGTCTGGCTTCAGGTTTCTGCAGCTGAAATAGTGGTAATAGCTACCCAGCTAAGAGCTGGGTTTTTCACACTATTGTTGAGTGGTACATTGCAGCTCTTGGTGTGGAAGTACACCCTGGGAATTCTGAGCCAATCTTCTTCTAAGTTCTTGGCTCACAAATTTGAAGAATAAAATCCATGAACAATCATGGAAGGGAAGAGTAAAAGGAGGAGGATTTATTTAAGGAAGGAGAACAGAGTCTCCTCAAGGTGGAGGGGTATCTTGAATCAGGATCTTATGTGTGTTAGGCCAGGGTTTACATTGGTTTGGCGTTTGAGACTTGATTAAGATTCAGGTAAAGTAGGCTTTGAGAAAAGCATCAATATTATTGCTTTGCTTAAAGTCTATATACAATAGGTAGCAAATATTTCCTAGTTCCCATATGTGTCCACCCCCACTTCTTAGGCCAACCTTTCCCAACCCAGCCTCTGGGACAAAAAGAGTTGCTCTCACAGGGGAGGCTCATGGACTTTGGCATTTAAAGGCCTTGAGTTGCCTTTTAATTCTCTTTTCTGTGTGTTGTTGAATGGGGCCCATTGTCCTGACTACCTAGCCATTTTACTATCTCTCCTAATCTGTATAGCTGATGGCCTCTACTCTAATACCTAATGTCCCCCACTTCTTAGTCCAACCTTCCTCGCCCTAGCTTCTGGGACAAAAGTGTTGTTCCCACAGGTGAGGCTCCTGGTCTTTTGCCTTTGAAGGCCTTGAGCTGCCTTTTAATCCTCTCTTCAATGCGTTGTTGAATGGGACCGATTGTCCTGACTACCTAGCCATTTTACTATCTCTCCTAATCTGTATAGCTGATGGCCTCTACTCTAATATCTAATAGAGTCTTAATTCCCTCTGACAAGTCACAAGCACAGTCCACATTCCTATCAGCATTCTGGTCTTTCAAATCAACTGATATCTGACACATAATAGTCTGTGTCTGTCCAAAATTCATATGTTGAACCTTTTAACCCCTTTTAAGATGGCATATATTAGGAGGTGGAGAGGTAGTTAAATTTAGGTCATAAAATGGAGTCCTCATTATGGGATTAGTGTCTCTATAGGAAAGAAAAAGACATCAGAGTCTACACTGTAACAGCACAGGAGAAGGCAGTCATCTGCAAGCCAGTAAAAGGACACTAACCAGGAAACAAATTGACTAGGACACTGATATAGGTCTTCCAAGTCTGGAAGTGTAAGAAAAAAATGTCTATTGTTTAAGTCATCCAGTCAAATACAGTATTTTCAAATTTATATTATTGATAAACTATGCCATAGCATATCTTTACTATTAAAGAATTACAAAAATATTTAATCATGGAATTTATGTTCTATAATATACTTCATCCATAAATTATATATTCTTCAGCCATAAGTTATATAATGGGATAGCTTTAGATTCAGATTATTCTTTGTAAAAGTTGCTTATATTTATAAGATGGTAGTTTCATAATTTAACATTATTGGTGAATTCAGTTTGTGCTGTTAGTAGTAATACCTTTGACTACCAGTGATAAGATAGTAAGAAAAGAACAGAATAAATTGATACACATCTGATTTTAAGTAACAATCATGATAGGTCAGATTTTTGCTGGTGCCCATGGGTTTTCTGTAGAAAGGTACTGATGATTTATGGACTCTAGAAGCAGGTACCTCCCAAAATTTGTCCTACGGGTAGTGAAACATATTTTGAACACTGATTAAATTTAAAGGATTGTTTGTGTGATTTTACTTCCTTTCTTGCTTTAACATACTTTAATCTCCTGTCCCCAGGCATGAGAATGCTCGTCTTATCTCATACTAAGCAAGGTTATTTTGAAAACAGACTACTTGCTCAGTGGATTACAGGAACAGTAAACCATTACAAATAACTGGATGATTATTTGAGTCTGGTGTCTAAGTACAGGTTGATTATTTCTGTAGTTCCGCATAATACAGGAAAGTATAAAACTGCAGTTCTAGTATATTCCAGAAGATTATAAATCTTTATCACCTTGGTAAACTGAGCCAGATCCCCATAGCCAAGTTTTGTTTTTTGATTTGGAACTAAACATTAAATACTTGTTCAATCCATTTGAAATGCCAGGCCAGGAAGAGTAATGAATTGCATCATTATGGATTCACTGAGAACTTATCTGTGGATTATGCCTCAAGAGGCAAGTAATAGATCAGACAAATCCAATGGATATTCTTCCTAAATATGAGTTCACCATTATTGTTATATTTTATTGATAAGAATAAAGGGAATAAAGGGTGCTTAATTGGATAGTTCTGACATCAAAAGTCCTGGTGTATTCATGTAAATGTCTTATTTGTAGAAGGAGTTCATCCAATTTTGTGAATGTATTGTGAGGGAGAAATATTAGCAATTGGTGCCTAATTAATTTACCAGATTAATGCTCTTTCTTTGATCTGGAAATCTTTCTGACTAATGTCCAACAAATGAATGATTAATAGGATATCATTCAATTCCCCACATATTTTCTAGCAACGGAGCTGTTTGCTTACTAAAAGTCAGCTGTATTCATTCCTAAAATTGTTATGTCACTTGTAGCTTTTATGATAATTATACAATTAAATTAAACTGCTAAATGATAATGGCCAAATAGTTACGATTTTATTAAAAATAATCAGACTAATTTAGAGGAACTTGATAAATGCAACTTACTAAAAGAAAAGAAAAGAAGAAGATAATTGTGAGCAACTAAACTGCAATAAATTATTTTTAAAAGTCTATAAACTTTGTTCAAAGTCTTCACTTTCTTCACTCAATTATTTCAAAAGTATCATTGTGTTCTGGGTAAACCTTTTAATAAGAAATATATAAAGCATTTATAAAAGTTGAGAAATAACATAATAAGCTGCTATTTACCTGTATTTATTTGTCAAGATTTTATATTTAAAAATATTCTAAAATCTCATTTCAACTGTATTCCTACTAACTTTTCTACTCTCCCTAGTTTATGTTTACTCAAGTACCCAAATCGTTCACCAATGAATATTTCTAAATATAGTTCAAATTATTAAGTTTTCTTTTTTGTTTTGTTTTATTTTCAGAGCTGAGGATTGAGCCCAGGACCTTGAGCATGCTAGGCAAGTTCTCTGCCACTGAGCTAAATCACCAACCCCCAAAATTATTAGTTTTCACCAAAGAAAAATATATACCACCCAAACATTAAGAAATGCTAAATGTCATTAAAATGTATTCAAGTTTTTTAAATTTATATCATATTTCTTCTCATAATTTTTTGAATCAAGAAACTATCCAAGTTAAAATCCTGCACCCTTTTATGCTCAAAACTAGAGAAGATAGGGATCAAAGGAACATTTCTGAACTATGTAAAGGCTATGTATGCTAAACCCTCAGCTAGTATAATACTGAAAAGACAAAAACTGAAAGCATTTCCACTAAAATTGGGAACAAGACAAGGCTGTCAGCTCTCAATACTTTTATTCAAAATTGTTCTTGAGACCTTAGCTGGAGCAATTAGGTAAGACAAAGAATTCAAAGGGATAAAATAGGAAGAGAGGAAGTAAAACTCTCCCTTTGTGCTGATGACATGATCCTGTATCTGGAAGATCCAAAAAAACCCCATTAGTAAACTGCTGAAGCTTATAAACAGATTTAGCAAAGTGGCAGGCTACAAGATCAACACCCATAAATCAATAGCTTTCCTATACACTAATAATAATAGGACTGATGAAGAAATCAGGAAATCAGTCCCATTCACAATATCTTCAGAAAGAATAAAATACTTGGGAATTAATCTTACAAGGGAAATCAAAGATCTCTACAATGAAAATTTCGGTCATTGAAGAATGAAATCCAAGATGACCTAAGAAGATGGAAAGATGTCCCATGCTCTTGGTTAGGCAGAATTATTATAATAAAAATGGTCATTCTGCCAAAAGCTCTATATAGATTTAATGCAATCCCTATTAAGATACCTGTATCATTCTTTACAGACATAGAAAAAGAAATTCTCAATTTTATTTGGAACAATACGAAACCTTGAATTGCCAAATTACTGAGCTAGAAAGGCGAAACAGGTGGTTTTGCCATACCAGAGCTAAAACTATATTATAGAGCTGTAGTAACAAAGACAGCATGGTACTGGTATCAAGGTAGGAAAGAAGAAAAATGAAATAGAATAGAATGCCTTGAAACAAACACTCAAATCTTTAAACATCTGATTTTGACAAAGGAGGGCAAAATATTACATGGAGGAGAGACTGCCTTTTCAACAAATGGTGCTGGACATACTGGACAGCCACTTACAGAAAGTTGAAATTAGACTCATATCTTTCTCCTTGCACAAGAATCAAATCAAAATGGATGAAGGAACAAGGAATTAAACCAGGTACCTTGCAACTGATGGGAGAAAAATTAGATTCAACACTTCAGCATTTGGGGGTAGGCAAAATCTTTCTCAGCACGTCTCCTGAAGTGAAGGAAGTAAAGTAAAAAATCAGTGCTTATGATACCATAAAGCTAAAAAGCTTTTGCACTGCCAAGGAAATAATTGAAAGAGCTAAGAGGTTTCCTACAGATTTGGAGAGAATCATGGGCTGTGATTCCTCTGACAGTAGCCTCATATCCAGAATATACAAAATCCTCAAAAATCTCAACTACAAAAACACAAACAACCCAATCAATAAATGGGCCAAAGAGCTAAATAGAAACTTCTCAACAGAGGACATTGATCAAGCCAATGAATACATGAGAAAATGCCCTAAATCACTAGTAATCAGAGAAATCCAAATGAAAACTACATTAAGATACCACCTCACACTAATCAGATTGGTAAAAATAAAGAAAATAAACAATAGATGCTGCAGGACTTGTGGAGAGGTAGACACACTAGCACACTGTTGGTGGAAATGCAGACTGGTACAGCCCCTCTGGAAAGCAGGGTGGAGAATCCTCAAAAAACTAGGAGTGAGCTCACCATATGATCCTGTTATACCTCTCTTGGGTATTATTCCAGAGGATTTAGAACCAGCACATTACAGTGATACAGTGAAATTGATGTTCATAGCAACTTAATTTATAATAGTTAAATTATGGAAACAACCCGGATGTCCCTTGCTGGATAAATGGATCTAAAACTGTGCTACATTATATACCATGGAGTTTTACTCAGCAATTAGAAACAATGATATAGCCTTTGAAAGTAAATGGATGGCTATGGAAGAAATTATGCTGAGTGAAATAAGCATAACCCAGAGAACCAAGGGTTGGATGTCTTCACTCAGCTGTGGAGGCTAGAGCTAGACCCTGGCCATTGAGAAAGGAGGTCTATTATCATGTTTTAAATCCAGATAAGGTGTAATGTCATACAACCTAAGGCATTTGTAGAAATGCACTGGGAAGTGGTGGGTGGGAAGGATAAGGGTAGGTAATTGGGGGGGGCTCTTGGGGGTAAATCTAATTTTCAGAATATATATATATATATATATATATATATATATAATTTCATTAGAAGCTTCTTTGATTGTTCAACAAATAAATTTTTGAATAAAATTCAAAAAAGAAAGTTCATATACACACACACACACAAAGAACCTATCAGTGTAAGGTTTAGATAATTGTTTGTTGATATACACTTTACATATTTTTGTGATCACATATTTATCTTTTTAAAAATTATTCATTGAATGGCCTGAGACTTTTCACAGTCTGCATTTTGTGGACTGAAGCACTGTGATGTCATTTCACATACCCCTTCATCTCCTGAAATTATTAGAATTCATGTTTGGATGTAACAAATAAATTACTCTCAAGTTCCATATTTTCACAAGAATGCTCCATAATAGTTGAGATTTTCTACCTGTCTAAGGGAGGAAGTTATTAGCTAGCTCTCTTCCTCTTTCTGTGTGTATAACTAGCTATTGAATACCATTAACTAAATTTGTTAGTAATACTTTCATTCATTTTTCAATTACAAAACTGACATGCTCAATAGAAGAAAGACTTCCTAGAACTTCAAGATGGCAGGTTAGAGGAAAGCTGCATTTCTAGTTGCTTCATAGCAGGAATACTGTAACTCAGTGAGGGTGATGAAAGAGGAAATTCTGTGAAATTCAATATTGGATATTTTCCTACATACTCAAAAATTTGGGTGCATTGAACAAAAAAATTGTATATTGGAGAACTGCTGGTTTTTCTGCAGCAACAATGCCCATTCAGCACAGAAGAAAGACAAAATACAGAGAAGCATAGTAGACAAATTTGGCATGGAAGAACCCATAGAACAGAAAAACAGCTTGAGCTTAGTTGATCCAGAATTTGCATCGTAAACTCTGTTTATTTATTGAAAGAGCTGAGATGGGAAGCCAGTTTGTGGGGGCCTTGCTGAAGCTTGTTGCTACAGGAGCCCAGCAGATCCAAGCTGGTATTGCCATGCTTTTCTGGCAATTGTGTAATGTGTGGCCTAGGATACAGCCAAAAGCACATGGGTGAAGCAGGCACAGAGAAGATTTTCCCCAGGAGGATGCTAGCCAGAGATATGGAGGGAGGTGCAAGTTGCTTTCCACTTGAGTCTAGCAACTTGTACAACCAGCTGAAGAGGCTGAGGAAACAAAACAGTAGTTGTGATCATACTCAGGGACTCTTTCTGTGAAGGCCATATTTACAAGTAGTAGAGTGAGTCTCCTCAGACCCAGAAATCTAGTAGATATGGCATATGCCTGACCTCAAAAGTGTATTGATCTAATCTATTCAGAGTCAATATTACCAAGAAAGTCCCTAAGACCTGATTACAGCTAGGCTGCAAGCTGCCAGAACTCCTTGCTTAAAACTGCAACAACCCCACCTTGTGAATGCATTGATCCAGTGTGTCTAGACAAAACCCCAATCAACAATACTTCATATTTTATCCTCCCTCATACTAGTAAGAAGGGGATTTGACAAAAATTTCAACCATTTTCAATTTTAGGCTACTCTACCTGGAAGTTTGGTTGGAAACAGTAAAAGATGAATGATTAAAAACTCCCAGTACTCCCTCCCCCACATAGAACTCTGTCTATCTCTTTCTCCCAGAACATACTCCAAGAAGAATAGAAATAAGTACAGCAGGGAAATTAGATCACTAAACCAATAGGGAAATATATTTTTTTTCCTTTTTTATCAGGGCTGAGGACCAAACTCAGGACCTTGTGCATGCTAGGCAAATGCTCTGCCACTGAGCTAAATCCCCAACCCCAAGGAAATGTATTTTAAAATTTATAAGAACCTGATATCCCAGAACACATGAGCAAATGAAGATTGTATCTTAAAAGGTCCACATATAAGAATGGAAGAGGAATCCATTCCAACAGATAGATAAAACCCAACATAAATTCAAAAACTATGAAAAAAAGTTAAAATAAAGCCTCCTAAAGAAAACAGTTAATTGGTAACTGACTCCAAAGACCTTGAAGGGATGAAATGCCAGATTAAGATTTCAAAAGAATTATTGTCAAAATGATCAATGAATTCCTAGAAACACATAAAAATAGCTGAATGGAGTGAGGAAGCCAGTATAGTATATGACTGAGAAATTTAATAATGATATAGAGATACTGAAAAAAAAACAAATATTGGAAATAAAAGACACAATTTATTGTTCACAGACAAAAATAAAATAATAAAGAAGTCAAATTATCGCTGCTTCTAAGTATAGAATCCTATCTACACTTAGAAGATCCAAGAGAATTTACCAAAGTTATAGTAGAGGACTGGAAAATTGGCTCAGTATTAGAGTATTTGCCTGGTCTGAGCAAGGACCTGGGTTCAACCCCCAGCAGCACAATTAAGTTGAGGAAAAACAAAAACCAGATGAGAAAAAGAAAATTAACTATCTCTCTCTCTCTATCTCTCTCTCTCTCTTACATAAAAATGATGGTTAGAGCTAATTAACAAGTTCAACAAAGTAGTGGTTTACAAAATTGGCATAAAAATCTGTAGTTTTCCTATATTACAATAATGAATCTGTTAAGAAAGAAATCAGAAAAACAATCACATTTATCATAGCCTCAAAAAGCAATGGCTAGGAATAAATCTAACCAAGGTATTGAAAAATCTCTACTATTAAAACATTGAACAAGTAAATTGAAGAAGTAAATTAATGAAGACTTCAGAAGATGGCAAGACCTTTTATGTTCTTGGATAGGCAGAGTTAAAATGATTAAAATGTCCATACTCCTAAAAACAAAACAATGTACAGATTCAATGCTATCTCCATTCAAATACCAATGACGTTCTTCACAGAACCAGGAAAAAAAAAAAAAGAACAGTCTTACAATTCATTTGGAAGAATAAAAGACCTAGCAAAGCAAATATATTTTTAGTCAAGTAAGCAATGCTAGAAGCATCACAATACCTGACTTCAAATTATACTACAGAGCTATGATAGCAAAGACTGCAAGGTCCTGGCATGAAAACAAACACTTAGACCAATGAACAGAAGACATAGAGACAACACGCACATCTACATTCATGTGATCCTTGACAAAGGTGCCAAAAACATATTTTGGGGAAAATACAGTCTTTTTAACAAATGGTGTTTGTTAAATAGAAAACTATTTATCCACTTGTAGAAGAATGAGACAAAACAATTATCTTGCACAAAAATCAACTAAAAATGGCCTAAGAATTAGCTCAGAAATTATGCAAATCTTAAAAGAAAATGTAGCAGCAACATTCCAGTGAATAGGCACAGGTAATAACTTTCTTTGTAAAACTGACTCCTGAATCTTAGAAAACAATGCCAAGCATTAATAAAAGGAGCAGTGGCTCAGCAGTTGGAATGCTTGCCTGGCATGAGCTAGGTAGGACCTGAGTTCAAGCCCCAGCACCACATGCACAACAAAGTGTCAGAGAAACAAAGGTCAGAGGGAAAAAAGTGTCTCTCTCTCACTCTCTCCCTTTTTCTCTTTCTCCTTCTCTCTCTCATAAATGGAATGATATGAAATTAAAAATCTCTGTACCCAAAGAAAACAAGAATTTAAAGAGAGAACCTATAGAATGTGAGAAAGTCTTTCCTAATTACTCTTCTGTTGGAGGGTTAATATCTAAAATATATTAAGAACTCAAAAAACTTAGCACCACAAAACAACCCAATTTACAAATGGGCAAATGAATTAAATGGACACTTTCAAAAGAAGACATTCAAATATCCAATAAAAATATGAAAAAAGATGTTTAACATGATTAACAATTAGGAAAATGAAAATCAATTCTATACTGAAATTTCACCTCACATCAGTCAGAACGGCAGTCATCAATACAAGCAACAATAAATGCTGGAGAGGTTGTGAAGATAAAGGAACAATTTGTTGGTGGGGTTGCAAAATAATACAACCACTATGGAAATCAGTATGAGGTTTCTCAAAAGGTCAGGAATAGAATCACCATATGACTCAGCTATTTCACTGTTTGGTATTTATCCTGAAGAAATAATGTCAGCATACTATAGTGATACATGGATATCCAAGTTTACAGCAGACCAATTCACAGTAGCCAAACTATGAACAGCCTAAATGCCCATCAATAAATGAATGGACAAAGAAAATAATGTGTATCTACAAAATGAAGTTTTATTTAGTCATAAAGAAGAATTATGTCATTTGCAGGGAAATGGATGAACTTAAGAACATTACATTAAGTGAAATGAGTCAAACTCAGAAAGGGTCATGTTTTCCCTCCTATGTGAAAGCTAAAAAGGAAAAAGAGAGTGGTATAGGGTGGATCTCATGAAAATTGAAGGGAGTTCAGTGAGATCTGCTGAGTAGAAGGAAGAATTCAGGGGAAATGTGTGGTAAGGGAAATACTGGTTAATGATAGGGCACAAATGATATTACTTGAATGTGTGTACTTATGAATATGTAACAATTAACTCCATCATTATATATAATTATAATGTACCAATTAAAGATGAGAAAATAAATATTAATTTAAAAAGACACATTTCCTCATCAACTATTGCTTCACCACATATCTTCCTCAGCTACTTTTTTTGCCATGACAGAAAATTTGAACAGAGAAATCAATATGATGCTTCTTTTCTTTTAATTACTTAGATTGATTAGTAAATGTTCTCCAAGAGGGTGAAATCAGGTGTGTGAGTGTTCGTCAGTGCTCATAGGTCTCATTTGTGCATGCATATGTATATTTCTTCTTATTTTTTTTAAGAGAGAGGGGACAGTGAGAGAGATAGAAAGAAAGAATCAATTTTATTTTGCTATTCATGCAGCCTTAGTTGCTCCAACACTTTGTTGTGTATGTGGTGCTAGGGTTTGAAGCCAAAAGCTAGCACATGCCAGGCAAGCCCTGTAACCCCTGAGCTACCACTCCAGTCCCTGTATATTTCTTCTTTATAAATTAATGTGCTTCAATAAATATTTGAATGCATCATAGCTTTTCTTATTGATGGTAAATTGTTCCTTGAGTTAGCTAGCTTATGTGTCTTTTGAGAGTCACTGATGTCTTTCTTGTCATTTAATCAGCTAGATGCAATGGATGCTCTTTATTTCGTCAATCAATTCTCATTTGTGATACTTTTCTGAAGAAAATTCTATGTTGATTTAATAATGAAAACCAAATAATAGGGACTGGAGTAGTAGCTGGGTGGTTACTTCAAACCCCAGCACCACGTACACAATAAAATCTCAGAGCAATGAAAGCCACATGAAAAACTACATAGAATTGACTCTCTTTCTCTCTCTCTCACTGTCCCTCTCTTTTTTAAAAAACAAAAAACCAAATAATAGTGGGTAGAAAACACAGAATATACTATTATTAAACAGGAAAAACCCTAATTCTAAATAATATTTCAAATGGACACACCTAAAAATAAATATAAACTGAAATTACTGATAAGTTCTGTGACAAGAACACAAGATGCACAGTTGGAAAATAATGTTTTATTTTTTTGAAGTTTTATTATTTGTAGCTAATTTATCCAAATTAGTTTTCTGATTTCCATAAAAAAGAGAAGCAATTCCCTAGGATACTTGGAGGCATAGGGAGGGGGTGGAGGTGAGGGGAGGGTGTTTGAAGAATTCCTAGGATACTGGAGAATGGGAATATAGGGGAATCATCTCAGAAGCAGATGCTGCTCTTCCATGAGATACCCATTTAACGGAAAAGTTCTTCTGGGGGAAACTGCAACAGGTGAAACCCAAGGTGGTCATCCACGTTTTGGCATTACCCCTGGATAACTATGTATATAATACATTGGTCATTGATGGTTTGATAATGTTTCCCTCTCATTTGTATCTCTATATACTCTTAATAAAAAGGAAAAAAAATTTAAAAATAGAAACAAAAGAAGAAGAAGAAGAAGAGATATTATGACTATTTTTTCCTGGAGAAGAAATGCTCATTCTGTTTACAGTCCATGACTCAATAATTTAAGAAACATACCCCTCTTTTTAATTCCTATTTTATCAGTCAGTAATTGAAGTAATTATGCTAATATTATACATGGAGATAGTGATTTGTTATATTCTTTCATTTATTTCTCATGTAATTTACTTTGTGTATGTTGATGTTTTTTACCAAAGTGTACCATTTTCATCTTTGTGATTATATACATTATGAATAAAATATATTTTTAAGTTTAATATATTCAGTTGTATTTTTTCTGACAAAAGCAGGTATTCATGAATTTTTAATAATTTATATTCATCTTGTATAGATTAGCTATTAATTTCATGTTTCTATTCCATTTTGCTTAAGGCATATTTCTTACAAACAGTACATAGCTGGGTTTGTTTATGTTTTAATTTTATATAATTTTTTAAAAAAATAACACAGAATGTTTCAGATACTCAAATCTATTTCTCTAATGATAAAAACTGAAAATGAAATCTGCATGATATTGCATATGCATTTTTCTGTGGATTAAAAAAATACTTTTTAAACTGCACTCAATCAAAACCCTAAATGGAATTACTTAGCCAGATTTAAGGGGCTCAGTCAAACAATGACTGAAATACCTCTGAGTCCTTGGACACCTGTTCCCCCAGGAAAGAGGAAAATATCCCAAACTGTACCTTACATGTGTTCACTTCTTGTTCCTACCTAAGAAGAAATAGTGTTCCAGAACAGCTGGGTTGGAAAGGAAAATGACAAAGAAAATGAGAAAAAAAAGTCAAAATAGAGCTCCATATATAAGCTAAAGTACTATTATAATATCAAAATACTTGAGCAATTTGTGCTTCTTTATCAGGGAAAAATCTGGGTTAAAATTAATCCAATTAAATGGATTAGCTGATTCAATTAAAATGACTGAAGAATATTTCAGTTTGCCTTACAACTGTCATTTCTTCTGACATTATGTGGCTGACCCTAAAACAACAACAGAAATGTAAAATAGGTTATAATTGAATGAATATGAAGGATATTCACAATGGAACTTCCAAAACTCTTTGCTTTTTAGATCTCAACTCTCATTAGGAGTAAACAATGCAGAAAACATTTAAAATATATATCTAGAGAAACAGAATTCATAACTTGTTTATAGATATATAGATAGAAATTATAATCAGGAATTGGCTAATGTGACTACAGAGGCTAATGTTCCACAATCTGCTGAGGACCCCAGAAGTAAATGTGCAGTTAGAATTCAAGTTAAAAGGCCTGAGAAACAGGGGAGTCCCTGGGGTTAGTCTGAAGGCCAGAGAACCAGGAACATCACTGTGAGCAGACCCAAGATGATGGGTGCCCAGATCAAGTGAGAGCAGATTGATCCTTCTCCTTTTTTGTTTTGGTTGCTGTTCTATTTGAGCCCTTATAGACTAAATGATGCCCAAGAACTTGTTTTTCAATGTCATTTTATCAAGCATTCCATGGTCTTTTGTGGAAATCTTTTTGCTTTTCTCTGAATTATTTTTGTGACTATCTTCTGTGCCTTTACACAAACCTGTATGTTTATTTTTTCAAAGGGAATTTGTAGTATTTCACTGTGTTTGTGTTTTCTTTTCTCAATTTGATCTTTATTTAAAGTGCTTCTAGGTTTTTTTTATTTTTATTTTTTAGAGAGAAGGACAGTGAGAGAGAGAGAGAGAGAGAGAGACAGAGAGAATCATTTTTTTATTGAGTTTTTCACATGGCTTTCATTGCTCCAACACTTAGTTGTGTACATGGGTGCTGGGGTTTGAACCCATGTACTTTCGCATGCTGGGCAAGCGCCGTAACCACCGAGCCACTGATCCAGCCCCTCTAGTTTTTAATTGTTATGAATAAACACAAAACTTACATGAGTATTATCATCTATATGCACACACTTTTTGTTTGTACTATATAACCTAGGTGGAGTTGCTGAGTTATACTATTTATGCATAATGTTTTTTAAAGTTATCATGTCAATTTAAACTCTAGTCAATAGTGTGTGATAATTTCTGCTATTTCAAATATTTATTGATGTGTATTAGTTTTACAAGTTTATTGCTAATTTTAGCTACTCTGATGTGTAATTCGCATCATCTCTTTTGTTGTTTAATAGACATTTATTTCTGTAGTTAAACAATTTCTGTATATATTGTTATTTTGTTAAGTAGAATGTTCTCAATGTGTTATGGGTCTGCTGTAGTATATTTCCTGGAAATTGATTAACTTGCTCTTTTGAAACCCTTATTAAAAAATAGGAAAAGTCAGTACAGAAAAAGCATCAACTGGATTTTGGAATCAAATCATCTAATCTTAAGTTAGCACATTCGATATTTGAAACTATAAGGGCAAGCCTTTTTTATTTCTTCCATAAGAATGGGAAGACTAGTTTAATCTATGGGAAGATGTGACGCAAACAGAAATGGAACAATGTGTTGGTGTGCTTAACAACAGATGGATCAACCATATGGAATGGATTTTGAGGGAAATTTGACCAGGGAAGAGAAAAGTAAAATAACAGCATACAACATATAAGTTTAGGCTGGCAACATGAACTTGTTCTGACATCAACTGACTTTTCTCAGTGGCTGTATGGGGGTGGGTAAATTGAATTGTTCCAACATGATTTGTTTATTGGACTAAGCAAACATGTACTTTTATTTTTTGTCTTTTTTAAGTTTTTTTTTAAGAGAGGACAGATAAGATGTAATGCTCTACAATCTAATACTTTTTTTAGAGTTATAATGGGAAGGGGAAGGGAGGGATAAGGGAGGGTAATTGGGGGGCACTCCTGGGGATAATTGCAATATCCAGAATATATACATATTTTATACACATTTTATATTATTTTGTTAAAATCTTGTAAGGTTGCTCAAAATAAAAAAAAGAGAGGACAGTGAGTGAGAGAGAGAGAGAGAGAGAGAGAGAATCAATTTTTATTGCTTTTTTTACATGGATTTCATTGCTCTGACACTTAGTTGTGTACCTGAGTGCTGGGGTTTGAAACCCTGTACTTGTGCATGCCGAGCAAGCACCTTCACTCCAGACCTGCAGATATGTTCTTTTCCATAGCCAGTCTTACATTTTCTCTTTTGTGACTAGAGGATCTGTAATACTCGCAAACTAGTGTTATGGGTAAGTATTTTAAATTTTTGATTAAAAGTCACTTTATATTTCAAACCTCCCACTTGAAAGTTACTTATTGAAAGGCTACTGGCTTATCAATTTCTTATCTAGCATTTGTTACTAGCTTACAAACATTAAAATAAATAACTCCTATTTAACTTATGTTCAGTTTCTGTCAGTTTGAAACCATATCAGCATAAACATCACTACTGACCAGTATATAGAAATAAATTCAGTCTAGATTCCATGGAGCCAAGAAATGAACTGGCAGCCTTTACTTTTTATGTGAATTTATAAGATAGTGTAGAGACTTAGGCAATTCTGTTTGGGTTTGCCTATATTTGTTTCACTAGAAACAGAAACATCTTGACATAGGTTTATTCAATGTTCCTTAAAACGGTGGCATTTTATAAACTTTTTTTCCTTTCAGAAACAGCATTTTCACAAACGGAAAACTGTATTAAATTTTAAACTGTGGGTTTCAGTTGAGCTCACACTTTTCTACATATGACCATTACAGGACTGGGCTAATCTTCTCTCATCCTAACAAATTATAATCAAAATTCAATCTTAAAAGTTCCTACTTGCCAAACTCCAAAAATCTCAATAATTTTTAACTAAACCAGCAGAGCACTGCACCATCCCACTAAGGCTGTAGGTTTTATCACATGCACCAAACAAATCTACCAGGATAGTTTCTGCACTCTTGTTTTAAGGAATATATATTTACATCTATTATAACACATACCAAGTTTTAAACAGAGATGTATAAATTCTTAATAACGTAAATCAGAGACAGTTTATTTGAGAAAATTTTATCATCACTTATAGTGTCCAGACATTATTGCACAAATCTCTATATTTTGAAAAAAAATATCATGAAGTAATCTGCAGACTAATTTGTATAGATAAGACCTTGATGCAGAAATAGTTGTCCTAAATTGTTTGTGAGATATGAATTTTGTGAACATTGCATGTCAACATGAATGGTGAAACTGGAGCATTGTGCACCCTGACTGAATGGTGAGAACCACCAAGAGAGTAATGGAACTTGTAGTCCTTTCCAAGGCTACCACATGGAGTCTGCATAAGTCAGCCAGTACATCTCCCTCTATCTGTGGACTGGTTTGTTGGTCCACTGAGTTTCAGGATTTCTTCTGAATGGATCAATGAGGATAATCTCAGTGAAACTACATGTGGAATTTTCTCCTATCCAGTAAAAAACCAGAACTTTTAGAGTCCCACAGTGATATCCAGCTAGCTCCTTGGCAACAGAATGAAGTCTTTGAGCCAGATTAAGCTAGATAAGAGGCCTGAACATAAAGCTTGCTATAATTTGAAACTTTAGACATTTACAGCCAGCCAGGTACTCATGAATCCTCTATAACCTGGCTTGGCCTTGTATCACAGTCTTTGTTCTTTATCAGGCTAGGTGGGACAGGGAGTCCTCTAGAGTGCAGAGAACTTGTGATACCGTCAGCATGAGGAACCCCAAAAAATAGTACAACACATAGGGCTGCTTCTCATCTTATATCTCCTGGATGTACTTACATGTGCCCAAGTTGGCTTACTTGATGATTGCCAGACAAAGTAAATAAGTTTGATTATTCTTAATAAAATATTAGGGCCGGAGTGGTAGCTTAGTGGTGACAGCACAAGGATGCAGGTTTGAACCCCAGTGCCACACACACAATGAAGTGTGGGAGCAACAAAAGCCACATGAAAAACTAAATAAAAATTGATTCTCTCTCTCTCTCTCTCTCTCTCTCCCCGCTCCCCTTCTCCACCTCTCTCTCTCTCACTGTCCTTCTCTCTCTAAAAAAACTATCTTTACTCCCTAGGGTACTTGGAGGCGTAGGGAGGGGGTTGGGGGGAGGGTGTAGGAAGAACTCCAAGGAGACTAGAGAATGGGAATATGGGAGAAACATCTCAGAAAGAGATCTCTGCCCTCCACTAGATATCCATTTAACTCAGGAGTTCTTCTGGGGGAAACAGCAACATGGGGAACCCAAGCTGGGCATACATAATATGGCATTAGGCCTGGATAACTAAGTATATATACAATGGTTCTTGAATGTTTGATAATGTTTCCCCCTCAATTGTACCTCTGTATCCATCTAATAAATAAAAAAATAAAAATAAAAAACTATCTTGAATTGTTTTTCAAATATTTATTGGACACTGAAGTATATGCTAATTATATTTTGAGGTAATCACCCTAATTTGAATAACTTAAAAACATACATTTATCATTTCTGTTTTTTTGGGTCAGCAACTTGAGCATAGTTTAATGTGTCTCTGTAGGGTCTCATACATTTTTGTCAAAGCTGAGCTGAGAGGAGATCCAACATCAACCTCATTTACTTTACTATTGGCAGCCCTCTGATCTCCCTGCTTATTATCAGGTTGGTCTCTCAGTAGGGCCAGACATTCATAACACATGCCTCCTGGCTTTCCTCAAAGAGATCTAGAGAGTAAGACTGAGTGTCTTTACAGCAGCATACTCTTCAAAACAATTTCCCATCAGTTTTGCTGTATTTTGTTACTGAGAATTGTCTCTAGGTTCAACCTACATTCAGATGGAATTAATTCCACATGGGGTAGAGTAACTGGATGCCATTTTTTTATTCTTTTTTTAAACAAGATTTTATTTTTCATTATAGTTTTATATATTGAAGCGGTTTGTTGTTACATTTCCATACATGCACACATCATATATCCCCCTTTTACCTAACCACTCTTACCCCTCCCCCTATCATTTTTGGAGGTACTTACCTCTTTGTAAAATCAAACTTTAATCGTATTTATTTTATTTTGCATTAACTTTTTTAAAAAGAAATTTATATTATATATTCTGAAAAAAATTTTAGCCTTTTTATTGTATGAGGACATGTCTCTGTGAGGGTAGCTTTTCATTTTAGGATATTTTACTCAATGAAAATACTTAACTTTCATGTGTTTTAATTTAATTCAATTTAATTTATTTAACACTTAATGTTAATGAAAATTTCTCAGTCTGAAAGATATAAAATGTTTAAATTTATTATCTCTTAGATGCATTAATGTTTTATCGCTCTCTTTCCCAACATCAACAACCCTCCTGGAATTTATTCTTACAGATGATGTCAAGTAGAGATGTTTATTTATTTATTTATTTATTTATTCATTCATTTAACATTATTTATTTTTCTTATGCCTAAATAAAATCCTTCAGTAGCACAGGGATTTTTTTTTATCACATCAGGGTTTTCTATTTTAGCTTCATTCCTGAAATTTGCTTATACTTAACATAACATACTAGGTTTGTAAGCATTTCTTTTGAAATGTGATGATATCATGCCATTTCCTTTGAATTTCTCCTACACTCCAAGAAGTCAGTTGTGTTTTAAAGGTAATGTGTTTTCTACCTCTGAAGTCCTCTAATAATTTCCCATGTTTTTTTTTTGCTTTTACCTATATTACTATTATTCTGTTAGATGTTCATTAATTTTCTTATTTTGATGTAATCTGATGGTGGTTTGTAAAGAATCATCTATCTTGGCTTGACACCTTTTTTCAATTTTGGAGCCTCTTCAGCAATTTTATCTTCAAGTACTGCCATGTACTCTTCCCTTTCCTATTGACATTCCACTGCAAGCATTCTCTATGGATTGGCTCTGAATTTAGTCTCCTAGTTTCTGTTTCACACCTTATTTTCTTCTCTTCATATTTCACACAAAGTATTGTTTTTATTCCTCATTCCAGTATAATTTTAGTCTACATTTGTAGGTCTAATCAACTTTAATTCTTAAATAATTTTAATTTTCTATTTCAGCATTTCCATTTTCATTTTCCAGTATTATACTGATATCACAATATTTTTAACATGATACATACTTACTTTAAAATCTGTGTCTGATGGCTAAGCTAATAATAACTTCAAATTGTATGATTCTTATTGCAACAGGGAGGTGACTCTCTAGGATACTTGGAGGTGTAGGCTGGGGAATAGGATGGGGGGAGGGCTTAGGAAAATCACCTAGGAAACTTGAGGATGTGAATATAGGGGAATCATCTCAGAAGGTGATCTCTGCCCTCCAAGAGATATCCATTTAACTCAGGGGTTCTTCTGGGGAAAACAGCAACATGGGGAACCCAAGCTGGGCATCCATGACATGGCTTTAGCCCTAGGTAACTAGGTAACATTTGTTCTTGAATGTGTGATCATGTTTCCTCCCTCAGTTGTAACTCTATATCATCTAATTAAAAAAACCTGTGTCTGAGAATTTTATTATATGGATTTGTTAGTGGCTCTATATCTACCACATAATAATTCCTGTTATTATCTGGCCAAAATTTTTACCTCTTATGTTCCTGACCAGTTTTAATAACATGACAGATAATGTCTGTGAATATTCATGGAGATAGTTTGAAAAGTAGGTTGGAGTTATAATTTCTCAGACAGTTTATAATTGGTCTTGCTCTGCTTCTTGAGGAGAACTAGAGGTGTGTGTAATCCAATAGAAGGTTTCAGCACTAGATTTAAATACCTTATTTATGATCTAAACTTCACCATCTCAACTCAAAGGAGTAACCAGGTCTTCCTTAAATTGGTGTGTCTTGTACTTCCATCAGTAGTGTCTGTACCTGACATAACTTCCACAACCCTGCTGAGATTCTTAGTTTCTAATTTTCTTCAGCTAGCAAATGCCCAACCCACCTCAGAAATGTTCTCTGTTGGATCTTTACTGTGTAAGTTTTCACTTCCTTTTACCTCTCTGATAATTTCAAAAAGCAGTGATTTACTTGTTTTTGGGTTATATTATTTTTTGAAGAGGCTTCATTGGTCTTGAATTACCCAGTCTTCCATTAGTAAAAGGGAACTCACAGGTTATTAGATTGTTAATACATCATGAATTTATGTATAGATTTCTGAAGTAATAAAGCAAGCAATTTGTGTCTCTTATATTGTAGCATAGGATTCTATATTACTTACAACTCATATACTTTAATGCCATTTACCGACAGACATTTAATTTTTTCTCAAATTATTTTTTCCATTTTTAAAACAACACTGCTTTGAGTATCCCTATATATACATTATTATGTTGTTTTGAAATTCACTCACCCAGGAGATAGATGCCTTTTAAAGTTTGTAATATATGCTCTACAACATTAGCTGTAAGAGAAATGCAAATCAAAACTTCAATGAGATACCACCTCACTCCTGTTAGAGTGGCAAAAATGAAAAATTCAAACAACGACAGATGCTGGAGGGGCTGTGGGAAAAGAGGAACACTTCTACACTGCTGGTGGGACTGCAAACTGGTTCAGCCACTATGGAAAGCAGTATGGAGAATCCTCAAAAAATTAAGGATGGAACCACCTTACGACCCAGCTATCCCACTCCTGGGAATGTTCCCAAAAGATTTAGAATCAGCGTATTATAGTGA
>PVKS010013948.1:0-49542 GCA_004027875.1 Aplodontia rufa | reverse complement strand
AAGAGCAGGGTGCAGCTATGGCTATGGCCATGATGAAGGCACAGGACATGAAGGGCCAAAAGGTATGTTTCAAATGTGGTCAACCTGGCCACATGAGGAAACAATGTAAATCAAGTGGCCCTCCTGGACCCTGTCAACGGTGCTATAAAGGTAATCATTGGTCTAATGACTGTAGATCTATCAGAGACAAAAATGGTAATCCACTGCCCCCACTTATGCCAAAAAACGGGAGGCAGGGCCCCAGGCCTCAGGGCCCTCAAATATATGGGGTCATTCAGACAGTACCACGCACTCACTACCCATTGACAGATCTATCAGACAAACAAAAGGGAGCGCAGGATTGGACCTCTGTGCCTCCACCAGAGCAATACTAACTCCAGAAATGGGAGTGCAACCAATTCCCACTAATGCTTATAATTTGATCCCGAAAGGGACAGTGGGATTATAGATAAGGAAGGCCATGAACCTTCTAATAGCAAAAAACCTTTAGTACTTTGGAAGGACATTCTAACAGGACAATGGAAAGGCCCAGATCCAGTGTTAATCTGGACCCAAGGATCTGTTTGTGTTTTCCCACAGGATGAAAAGTCACCAATCTGGGTACCTGAACGGCTGGTGAGGCCTATTACTGAGGACATCACTACTACCGACCATGACGCCAAAGATCATCCTGTGGACGACTCTCTTCCTTCACCTTCTGATGAAGAGCGCCTATGCAATACAACTGTGGAGCCTGGCAAAAGTCTGGCCGACAGTCTTCCTGCTGATATCCCTTGAAGGTTAACTGCAGGATCGTATCAATCTTTTGCAAGAACAAGTGGACATTCCCAGGTTCTGACCCATAGTTGTGTGCAATCTTTTGAATTTGGCTGTGTAACTAATAATTTCTCCCAAGCAGCAAACTTGTTTAAGATAGGGAAGATGCTCACTGGAAGATGGTCTATAAAATTTGAAAATTTAACTATGCAACTCAACAATACCCATGTGCTTATTGCAATTGTTTCAGATGTTGTAAACACGTTGAAGTCTTTTGTTTCTTGAGACTCCCAATGGTTTGGATTTAGCTCTCTTGGAGAGATAATTTGATTATGATTATTTGCTTGTGTTGCTGGTTCTTATGTCGCATGCTCTAACAGCATTCTAGAGATACCCTGGTGTTTAAGCAGGTGCTACTCGCCCTACAGAATGGAGACTCTCCCCAGGTAAACATGCTTGACCGGTAGTCAAAGATGGGTACGCTTTCCTGTAGACTCATACCAACCTAAGACAGGGACCGGAGCCTTTGCACTCCTGGTTTCCCCAAGACGGGTAAGGATGCTGTCTGACAGGGAACAACCTAAGACAGGCACGGTCATTTTTAAAACAAAAAAGGGGGAGATGTCGAGGGCCATTCGGGGCTTTAAGAGCAAAGATGGCGCCTGGCTGAGAGCCAAAGGGCAGTGGCAGTTGCTACAGGGTTTCTCTTTAACGGCTACAAGATTTCTCCTTAATGGCTGACATGTTCAACTGATCAGGCATTGGATGCTGCTTTCCATTTGTCTGCCTAGTAACAGGCATCCTATTGGCCACTTGTGATGTAGCTTTATGTTGATTGGCTATTAGAATGTATAAAAGGCACTGTTGATCTCCTTCTGGAGAGATCTCCAGGAGGAAGAAGAGAAGTAAGAATAAAGCTTTGCGTGCTGAACCCGCCTGTTTCCTCTTTTATTGTTGCCTCGTTGGTCGAGATCAACAAAAACATTGACTTTTTTTTTCCCCTTATCCCTTTAACTTCCTTAACTTTAGTATCCTGGTTTTGGTGTTAAACATCCAGCAGACCAGTTTCACCAGTCTTAAAATAGGAGTAGTCTCTCTGAATATACATTTAGGAAACAGTGCTAATGATCAGAAAAGTTCTTAATACAAGCAAACAGATATAAGCCAGGCTTTCATATGGCAGTGTGGCCCTTTTGTCAGATACAACGCATAAAAGACTGCAATTGTTGATTACCTTACCTGTAAACCTACACAAACTTTCATCTTACAAACTTTTATATAAAATTAAGATAAAGTTTGAACACTTATTTGACCTTAAGTGAAATCTTAAATAACTTTGATTGTGCCAATTATATTAAACTTAATAATATACAGACTTCTGAGATTTACACTCCACAAACTTTCTGAAACTTACTTAGACATTCTATACTTCATCCACAAACATTTCTTTCATTCTAATTTTCATAACAGTATATTTTCATACCTGTAAACTTTCATATCTCTTTCTTATTTTTTGACCCTTTCTTAAAACTGCAGTCTGTCACAATCTTTATAAAAATATTTGACTTTTTAATTGCCCCCCTTAATATAAAATATTTTATACTATTTAAAGTAGGTTGAGAAGTGTCCCATATCAAAGGGTTGATATTGGGAAGGGGGAGGAGTGTTGGAGGCTTGGGGAATATGGAAACAGTGTTCCAGCTGGCACAAATGAGAAGTGATTTGTAAGGGAGGCATAGTAATAAAAGCTTAGAGTTTACGGAGAAGATGTACATGGAAAAGGGGACCTGAACCCAGACAGGGCCCTCAGTTCTTGCCACCTCATGGAGAGGAAGCATATTGAGGCTGGGAGTTGTACGGCTTTAAGGGGGTAACTGGAGGGGATGGAAGAGAGGGTGGGAAGGGCATAGGGTGAGTGGCTTGGGGAGGGGCTGAGGGTGGAGATTGGGGTGGGCTAGGACTATTAGGAGGATTGGCCTGAGTAAGGAGGGGGAGGCAGGAGGGTGGAGCTGAGAGTAGTTCCAGTGGTTCTGAAAATGAGAACGAAGATGCAGGAGAACAATGGGGGAGAGGTGTGGGCGCATCCCTGGAGAGAGGAACTTGGGCTGTAGAGCAGGTAGAGCAAAGCGGGGAGGGGGGGGCAAGAGTGCAGGTCACCAGAAAGTCTGAACATAAGGCATTCCTGGCCATATTCCCTGTCCTGAGACAGTAATTGTCCAAATCGATGAGGATTTGAAAGTCAAATTTTCCTTCTGTAGGCCATGTAAAGCAATTGCCTAAAATGTACTGAGGCCAGGCCACTGTTGAATAAAAAACCAGTCATTTAGGGCATAAGTCTTGAGAAAGTCCTAATTTAGTAAAATTAAGGTATAGACAGTCCAAGGGAACCTTGGGGTCTATGGAGGTCTTGGCATTTTCCATGGCCTTTCAGTATTACCCGGGGGCAAACAGGAGCAGAAAGAGACATCCCAAATTCTGGTCGTGTTCGCCTGAGGAACAGGAAATGAGTGGGCTGGAGGCTGGGACATCTTCTCAGCCTACAGGGGCCTGGAGCAGAAGGTGGGGCTAGCCAGAGGCTGGCACGTCTCTAGTCTACCAGGACCTGAATGAACGGGTGGGCTTCTGTAGCACACGTGACTTACGGACAGACTCCCATAACAGACAGTGCAACTGGAAGGCCAAGGGAAATATAAGGGAACTTACCCCACATTTGTTGGCCCAGATGAGAAGAAAAGATGATGCAGTGTGGGGGGCTGGGTTGTCCCCCGGGAGCCGATCAGGAGGAGGGTGAGTGCCGATGGCTGTAATCCGGGTCCCCCCTCATCCGGGGACCCCTTCCCTCCCAGCCGGGGAAGCGAGCCAACCACACACAGCTGATGGCAGCTCAGAATCCATTTATAACTAAGGCACATGGGTTTTTATATATGGAGGAGGGGAGACAGCCAAGGAATCAATAATCCTTCTAAGGGAGTTGCCAGGGGTTATGCAGATTTTGAGTACAGACAAACAACTAGGTAACAGCACATTCCAACCCACTCTAGCTCTTTGCATAACAAAGCAGGACCTAGCAGCCCTTCCTGAAGGAACTTATGGAAATAGTAACAAGATCGCCCTAGGGCAGCTGTTGAAATAGAGGTGAAGGCTACACCCCAACAATGCAGGAGGTCCCCCATCAGACTGAGGGAGAGGATTGATCTCCCTCAGGTGGGGAAGATCAAAAAACCATCCCGGGTTTCAGCACCAAATGTAAGATCAGGTGCAGGTGACCAAAAAGGAGTCAGACCTAAAAGTGGCTGAGCAAAGCTTTTATTGGAATCAGCTCTCAGGCAAGTTTCACTGGTCAGCTGGAGTGGGGTATTGGAGAAGTTGCACACAGCCGCAGCTGGGCAGTGACTTTATATTCTGGGGTGGGAAGAGGAAGTTCGGGGGCCTTGTGTCCTGCAGGGATTGGCTGGGGACTCCATCTATTATCAGGTGATTGCTAGGCACCATTGGGGTTTATCTGCCAGCATCTGACTGGTTGTTCCTTCATGTGTGCAGGCTTCCTGATGCTCTGTCCCCATCCAGTTGCCTGAAACTGACTTAACAGTATATATGTGTTAATATATATGTATGTATACAGATGTTTATATGTGTGTGTGTGTGTATAAATAAATATATTTCAATTAGTTCACATGTGTCAATTATGATTTTCAGAATATTTTTGACTTATTTTTTAGTTCATTTCTATCAGCTATAGAGTGAAACTCCAGATAATTAAAGTCAAAATTCAACCAGGTGAGTTGCAGTAAAATGAATGTAGCTTTCCAATATTGCCTCAGATGATTCTAATTTTCAGCTAGCTTTGAGAAGCCTCAGTTGAGAGCCAGTGACTTGATCATTGATATAATCTTCGAATGGATGATAGTAGTCCACTTAAGCAGAAGTTTATACTAACTCATCTCAGGATGTTTTGCAGAATAACTCATTAATGCATTTTTATAAATGCACTAAAGCAATGGAATGTTTTTCATTAAAAAATATTTTCCTTCTAATATTAAAACCTTTCAAAAACTTTTTGGTTGGAGTTGTAAGAGGACATGATACTTCCAAAACATCTCTCTTTAAGATCTCAATATTTTGAAAAAAGTTCCAATATTCTTCTTTCCTAGTTATTCAATAAATTTCAGACTATTTCCTTATTAAATATCCTCAGGTTATATTTGGGAGCAGCAACTCCTTAGGAAAAAAAGCAAAAACACATTCATGAGCAAAATGTAATCGACAAATTGGGCATGGTAAGCTTGTAGTCTAAGAACAAAATTTGGTCCTCGATTTTTGTTTGACTTGTAGTTTTTTTAATTTGGTGCTATTGTTTAATTTAGATGCTATGTAACAATGAATAATGATATTTTCTAAAATGTGACAATAAATTTGTCATAACCCTATACCAGTCCACATAGAAACATGCATCTATAACCTCTTTGACAAAGGTAGATAAGTGTTTGTAAGACTTGCAGTAAGTCATATAATCATAGGCATCCTAACTATCATCATTCATTCCACACTTTGTCATGTAGCATCTGTTTTGGATGCTGTTTGGTGAAGATATTAGAAATCAATTTAGAGAAATTCAAAGCCAGGCTGAAGGGAGGCAGCATTTCCTGAGGCTCCAGGTCTACTTGGGAAAATCCAAGTTAATCTTCAACTTTCCAAGGTGCGTTCATGGGAATTTATATATGATCTTCTAGTACTGGTTTACGAACCTTTTCTAAAGAGCCGAGACTTGGGAAAATAAAATTTAACAAAAGGGGGGGGGGATTTTCCACGTCCCTGGCGGGAAGCAGAAAGCTGTCTATGCTAACTTCCTCTCAGTGCTGGCACCTTTGGCGAGCCAGCAACAGAGTGTGGAAAGGGAGGAAGAACGCAGTCTGGCGTGCCAAGAGTACAGTAGTTCAGCTGTTTGCTTGGTACTAGCTGAGCAGCCATTAGATCGAGGAGAGATAAAGAGACTTTGCTCAGCCAGGATCAGTGGTCGGCTCCCTTTCATTTCTTGAGCGGTCGCCCCTGCGATCCCGCCACTTACTAGTACAAACATCCATCGAACTCACACTTGGCGCGGGGCAAGAACTGTGCTGGGACATGGTCCTTGGGAATGCCTAGAGGAGAGGGCTGCTCAGGCGGGATAGCCGGATGCCATCCCGGATCCCAGGTCACAATCTCATACCAGCCACAGGGGTGCAGCTGCTAATGACCATAGCTGAAGCACTGGATCTCAGCTGAGTCTTTCTCACCATCACTGCTGCGATCCCACCCCAAACTAAATCAAACAATCACCGAGCTCACACTCTACAGGGGCTAGAGCTGTGCTGGGAGATAGCCCGCTGGGGGGCCAGTCAGGGTAGCTGGGCCACAGGGGCCGAACTTCGAGAGATGATAAAGGCGGCAGTAGATCTCAGCTGAGTCAGAGACACCAGCATTGCTGTGATCCCGCCTCTAAATAAATCAGACATCCGCTGAGCTCACACACTGCAGGGGCGAGAGCTGTGCTGGGAGACGGGGCCCAGAGAAGCAGATTACTTGGCAGGTTACCCTGGAAGTCATTCGAAGTCCCAGAACACAGTTCGCCCAGGATTTTTTTTTTTTTTTTGAACAACCCTCAATAACTGCATCCAGGAAAAGGCCACAGGCTTCAGTCTGATCCAGGAAGAGAGGACCTAGAACAGGCCCAGACTCCACCCTTCCTAGGAGGTTTTCAGTTTGTGGAATAAAGGGAAGCAGTTCTCTGCCCTGTCCACTCCCCTCAGCCAGGAGAATCACATGGCAAGTTGATCTCTGGAAGTCTATTGCCACAGGAGTCAGTACACTCTTCTCCCCAGCAGAGGGAGAATAGAAATCATCCACACTCCCTGCTCATCAATGCTTTTGGCTTCATATCCTCTGGGAAGCTGGCGAACATCGGTGCTTTCCAGAACCAGTCTATTTCAGCAGAGGCCCCTCCAGGAGGTCCCAGGAGTCTAAGTATACCTGAATCCTTTTTGTGGGACCACATGGCCACAGTCTGAGAGTCATTCATATTGAATCCCAGAAGGACAGTGATCATCTCCTACCAGATCACAGAGATGCCCTTACTCTCTATAGATCCAAAGTTTCATTAAGAATTTTTTATTTTTCATTTTTATTTTCTTTTGCTTTTTTATTTTTTATTTTTATTTTTATGTTATTATATAGATATTTTTTCTTTTTTCCCTTCTTGCTTTATGGTTAATAATGAATTTGGTGTTGGTGGATGTAAATATTTATCCGTGTGTATGTATTAGTGATTGGCTACTACATTCTCTGTCTTCTTGAACCCTACTGCTGTCCCTATAACTTTGGGTTCCAACCAGGAAAACATTTCATGATACCAAGATAGATTCAGCCTCTGGAGAGTGAAGATAACCACACCCCATACCAATCTCTTCCTTCCCTGTACTCTGATAATCCCTAAATATAACCATTTTTCTCTCATCCTCACCCAAAGTCTTTAGCCTTCCTGCATCCCATTTCTATGTTTTCCTTAGTCCTAATAGAATAACCTACTCTCCCCAACCCCTTGTTCCTCTTTACTCTAAGAGAAGAGTGATTTTTTTTCTTTTTACCTCCCCAATTCACCTCCTTGACTTCCTAGTCATCCCTTCTCCCCACTTTCAGAGAGACTCTACTATCTGAAGAAATAGACTCACTTCAAAACGGGCACTGGCTTGCTATCATAATATACTGTGAGATCTCTCTTAAAAAAAACCATCATAACGAAGCAAAGCCATAGGAAGCTCCAATTACTCCACCAAGAGCAACTTACTTGAAGTACAAGACATGCTCTCAGGCTCAGAAAACGAGGAAACGGGGAAATAACTCCACCTCAACCACACTGCTCTCTACCAAAGGACTCCATGGCTGGAGCCCTAGATGAAAACCAAAGGCATTGTGTCAGCATTGTGATTACTAATGCAATCAAAGAGTTGAGAAATGAAATAAGGAAAGAGATCAGAGAGCAATTTCAAGAGATGACAGACAACTTCTACAGGGAAATAAGGGATCAGTTCCAGGAGATGAAAAATCAGCTATACAAGGATATAGACATACTGAAAAAGGATGTAGCTGAGCTATCAGGTTTGAAAAATACGGTTAACCAAACAAATCAAATCTTCATTAGAAGACACCAACACCAGAGCTTACTCCACTGAAAATAGAACTTCAGCTCTCAAAGAAAGAGTATCGGATAATGAGGATAGGCTAAACAATATAGAATTCAAAGAAGATAAGCAAGATAAACAACTTATAAAACATAATCAGAACTTCCAAGTAATATTTGATGAGATGAGGCATAATAATCTGAGAATCATTGGCCTTGAGGAAAATTCTGAACAGCAAACAAAAGGCTTAAAGAACCTTTTAAGTGAAATCATAACTGAAAACTTCTCTCATTTTACTGTCAGTCCGGATTCACATACAAGATGCTTATAGAACTCCAAATAGACCTAAACAATTGAGAAACTCACCAAGACATATCATATACAAAATGAATAACAGAGAAACCCAGGAGAGAATTCTAAAAGCTGCTAAAGGAAAACCCCCACATCACATTCTGAGGCAAACCAATTAGGATCACTATGGGCTTTTCAGATCAAACAATGAAAGCCAGAAGAGCATTGAACAATATCTTTCAAGTGTTAAAAAATAACAGCTTTCACCCAAAGATAATATATCCGGCAAAACTTAGCTTCAAATGTGAAGGGGAAATTAAATACTTCAGCAATAAACTCAAGCTAGCAAGATACATGAATACAAATCTTGCTCTACAGAACATTCTCAAACATTATCTCCACTCAGAAGATAATGCAAATGATATGCTAAATCCTTAAACAAGGGCGAGTCAATAATCATACTATACAAAAGCTGACTTTCAAGATGGCTCAAAACTCTGTAATCAATACAAAGTTTGTGAATTAGCCTCCCGTACCTATTCTATCCTTTAATGTGAATGGTCTCAATGCCCCAATTAAAAGGCACAGACTGAGCCACTGGATCAAAAAACAAAATCCAACAATATGTTGCCTGCAAGAGACACATTTGAACTCAAAAATAGACACAGACTGAAAGTGAAAATATGGCAAAACATCTACCAGGCCTGCGGCCCAAAAAAGCAAGCTGGTATAGCGATTCTAATTTCTGACAAAATTAATTTCCAACTAAAATTAGTAAGAAAGGACAAAGAGGGTCACTTTATCATACTAAAAGGGATAGTTCACCAAGAAAATAAAACAATAATCAACATTTATGCCCCCAATTACAACTCCCCCAAATATATGAAAAAAAATACTTAAGGACATTAAGCCCCTCATTGATCTCAACACAATAATCCTGGGGGACTTCAACACACCACTATCAACTCTAGACAGATCATCAAAACAGAAAATCAATAAAGACATCTCTAATCTGAACAACTCTATTAATCAATCGGGCTTAACAGACATCTACAGAATTCTCCATCCTAAGGCAGTTGAATTTACCTTCTTAGTGGCACATGGATCCTTCTCTAAAATAGACCACATATTAGTTCACCGGGATAATCTTAACAAATATAAAAAAGTGGATATAATCCCATGTATTCTGTCAGATCACAATGCTATGATCTTAGCAATCAATAGTAAGAGAAACAACAGAAACTATACAAATACTTGGAAATTGAATAATTATCTCTTAAACAAAGGATGGATAAAAGAGGAAATGAGAGCAGAGATTAAGAAGTTTTTGGAACTGAACGAGAATGAGGAAACAACATACCGAAACCTCTGGGACAGTATGAAGGCTTTCTTTAGACGTAAATTTATAGCACTGTGTGCATACATCAAAAATCTAGAAAGGGTTTCAGATTAATAGCCTTATGCTTCAACTCAAATGAGTACAAAAGGAGGAACAGTCAAACCCTAAATCCAACAGAAGACAGGAAATTACCAAAATCAGAGCTGAAATCAATGAAATTGAGAACAAAAAATCTATACAAACTATTAACAAAACTAAGAGTTGATTCTTTGAAAGAGTCAACAAAATTGACAGACTTCTTGCCAACCTTACCAAAAGGAAGTACGAAATGAAGCAAATCAACAAAATCAGAGATAAAAAAGGGGATAACACCACAGACTCATCCAAGATACAGAAGACTATCAGAACCTATTTTGAAAACTTATACTCTGCCAAATTTGATAACCTGGAGGACATGGGTAGGTTCTTGGACACACAGGACATCCCCTCTTTAACACAGGAATATGTTGAAAACCTAAACCAACCTATCACAGAAAGCGAAATTGAAGCAGCAATCAAAGTTCTCCCAAAAAAGAAAAGCCCAGGTCTGGATGGATATACAGTGGAATTCTACCAAGCCTTCACAGAAGAACTAACATAGATCCTCTTCAAGCTCTTCCAGGAAATTGATAGAGAAGGTTCACTCCCAAACACTTTTTATAAAGCAAATATTACACTGATTCCAAAGCCCAACAAAGACACATGAAGGAAAGAAAACTCAGACCAATTTCCCTGATGAACATTGATTCAAAAATCCTTAATAAAATTTTAGCTAATTGGATACAAAAGCATATTAAAAAGGTAATACATTATGATCAAATAGTCTTCATTCCAGGAAAACAAGGCTGGTTCAACATATGCAAATCAATAAATATAATTCACCACATAAACAGAATTAAAAATCATATAATTATCTCAATTGATGCAGAGAAGGCATTTGATAAATTTCAACACCACTTTATGCTCAAAATTTTGGAAAAGATAAGGATCAAGGGAAGATAATTTAACTATGTCGCATTCATTTATGACAGACCCTTAGCCAACATTATCCTGAATGGACAAAAACTGAAAGCATTTCCACTGAATTCAGGTACTAGACAAGGCTGTTTGCTCTCCCCACTATTGTTCAATATAGTCCTTGAAACCCTTGCCAGAGCTATCAGGCAAGACAAGGAAATCAAAGGAATTCGTATAGGAAAAGAGGAAGTTAACTTATCTCTATTCGTTGATGACATGATTCTATACCTAGAAGACCCATTACAATCAGCCTGTAAACTCGTAGAGCTTATAGGTACTTTCAGTAAAGTAGCTGGCTACAAGATCAACTCCAGCAAGTCACTAGCATTTCTTTACTCCAGCAACAAATCCGCAGAAGAAGAAATCGGGTAATCGCTCCCGTTCACCATCACTTCCAAAAAAATGAAATACTTGAGCATTAACCTTACAAAAGAAGCTGAGGACCTCTACAAAGAAAACTATCTAACACTAAAAAAAGAAATTACAGAAGACCTGAGTAGATGGAAAAATATTCCATGCTCATGGTTAGGCAGAATCAATATAATAAAGATGGCCATTCTACCCAAAGCCCTATACAAATTCAATGCAATCCCCATCAAGATACCTATGGCATTCTTCACAGATATAGAAAAAGCAATTCTCAAGTTCATATGGAATAACAGGAGACCCAGACTAGCCAAAACATTACTCTATAGAAAGGAAGAAGTAGGGGGATATCTCAATCCCTGACCTGAAATTATACTACAGAGCAGTAGTAGCAAAAACAGCATGGTAATGGTATCAAAACAGAACTGAAGGGGCTGGAGCGGTGGCTCAGTGGTTTTGGCGCTTGCCTGGCAAGCACAAGGACCCAGGTTCAAACCCCAGCACCACATACACAACTGAGTGTTGGAGCAACTAAGGCCATGTGAAAAACTAAATAAAGTTGATTCTCTCTTTCTCTGTCTCTTTCACTGTCCCTCTCTCTGAAAAAAAAAGCAAAAACAGAACCGAAAATCAGTGGAACAGAATAGAAGTTCCAGAGACAAAACCCCATATCTTTAACTATCTGATATTTGATAAAGGGGACAAAAGCATAGTGTGGAAGAAAGATAGCCTGTTCAACAAATGGTATTGGATAAATTGGACAGCCATGTGTAGACAGCTGAAGCTGGATCCTTACCTTTTGCCCTGCACAAAAATTAAATCAAAATGGATCAAAAACGTGGATATTAAGCCAACAACTTTAAACTTACTAGAAAAAGAAGTAGGGTCATCACTACAGCTTATAGGAGTCAGAAGCCACTTCCTTAACAAAATTCCCATGGCTCAAGCTATAAAATCAAGAATAAATGAATGGGATGCAATTAAACTAAAACGTTTTTGCATAGCTAAAAGTCTAGTCAAGAGCATCAAGAGAGAACCTACAGAATGGGAGAAATCCTTTGCCTGCTACATCTTGGACCGAAGGCTAATATCTAGAATATACAAGGAACTAAAGAAACTAAACTCCAAAATCACAAATAATCCAATCAATAAATGGGCTAAAGGACTCAAAAGGAGGTTCTTTCCAGTGGAAGTTCAGAAAGCCCAAAAATATATGAGAAAATGCTCTACATCTTTAATTATAAGGGAAATGCAAATCAAAACTTCAATGAAATACCACCTCACCCCTGTTAGAGTGGCAAAAATACCAAATTTGAACAACAGATGCTGTAGGGCCTGTGGGAAAAGAAGAACACTGTTGCACTGCTGGTGGGACTGCAAACAGATTCAGCCACTATGGAAAGCAATGTGGAGAATCCTCAAAAAATTAAGGATGGAACCACCTTATGACCCAGCTATCCCACTCCTGACTATTTTCCCAAAAGAGTTAGAATCAGCATATTATAGTGATGTGGTTTAATCAATGTTTATAGCAGCTTAATTTACTATAGCTAGATTATGGAACCAACCCAGATGCCCCTCACTGGACGAATGGATACAAAAACTTTGGTATATATACTCAATGGAATACTACTCAGCCATTCGAGATGACGATATTATGGCTTTTTGAAATCAAATGGATGGAGATGCAAAGAATTATGCTAAGTTAAGTATCCCAATCTCAGAGACTCAAGAGCCGGATGGTATCTCTCATCTGTGGAAGTTAGAATATATGGCGAAGCAATATGTTAGACGGCTAAGCTAACAATAAGTTCAAATTGAATGACTCTCAGAGTAATAGGGGGAAGCCTCCCTAGATTACTAGGAGGCAAAGGGTGGGGGATGGGGAGGGGAGAGTGTGTATGAAGAACTCATAGGAGACTGGAGAGTGGGAATATGGGGGAACCATCTCAGAAACAGATGTCATTCCTCCACGAGATACCCATTTAACGCAGTAGTTCTTCTGGGGGAACAGCAACAGGGAAAACCCAAGCTGGGCACCCATGATTTGACATTAGCCCTGGATAACTAAGTATATATACATTGACTATTGATGGTTTGATAGTGTTCCCAACCTTAATTGTATCCTGTTTCCATCAAATAAAAAATAAAAAATGAAGAAAAAAATAGAAATCAATTTATAGTGGAGATCATGTAAAGCAACTGGAAAATGTGTGAAGAAACATACATCAAATATGTAAACTCGTACAACTGAAGATATTGTGAACAATGTTGTCAGTTGATGTTTAATAATATGGAACATAAATCTGAAGGATTTTAAAGAAAACATAAATATAAATGTCCAAATAAGTGGTGATACAGTGTCAGACAAAGGAGCCGTGGAAAACAAAACTAGAGCAAGAGTCTGGGACTCTATAAAGTACCCAACTTCCCCAAGCTCCAGGTCTCTGAAGCAAAGATGCAGTAGACAATCCCCCACAATATACATATTTACATATTTTGTGGGTTTCTTAAAATAGCCATGGAGTAAAGTGTTCAGAATCCAGGATCAATGTCACATAAGAGCATTTAATGTTAACAGAATTTAATGGTAGTTTTTAGAATGATGACTGTCATAAAAATGTGTCATTTTCTGCAATCAGTATATTAGTAGTTACAGAACCTGTAGAAAAGCTGACCTGATGATAAGCCCCAGAATTATGAGGAATCAGAGGTTATCAACATCATTCTGCCTAAAAATATTTTTCAATGACAATAGATCTTAACAAAGAAGGTTAGTCCTTCCAGCAGCTATGGCAGAAAGAATATTAATGTTAATCCTCTCTTTTTTTTTTCTTTTTTACTAGATATTGAACCCAGAAGGACTTAACCACTGAGTCCAATCCCTAGTCAGATTTATTTTTTTATTGTTTGAGTCAGGTTCTCCCTGTGTTCCTTGGGACCTTGCTGAATTGCTGAGTCTGGCTTTGAACTTGCTATTGCCCTGCCTCAGCCTCACAAGCTGCTAGGATTATAGGTGTGTGCCATCATGCCTGGCAACATTCATGTTATTTCTAAGGCAAGACAAAATCTCTGCTGTGAAAGAAAAGAAAGAAATTTATTTGATTGTTTAGATCCAGAGATCTCTAGAGGACAATAACATCTAGATATGCTTTTTAACTGAAAGTAAACAGTTGCCTGATTTCTATGATTCCATGTGGTTTCTGGAATGTGTTTTAACTGAGAAAAGCAGGATTGTAAAATTTGAAATACCAGCAACTCTCTAGGCATGGAAGTGCACATCTGTAATCCCAAACTCTGGTAAGGCTGAGGCAGCAGGATTATTAGTTTGACACTAGTCTCAAATATTTTGCAAGACCCTGTCTCATAAAAAGGACTGGGAATGTAGCTCAGTGGTAAAGTGCCCCTGGGTTCAGTCCCCAGTACAAAAATACATACATTGATACAGAACAACTCTTTCACTAAGAAAAATGTATGAGAACAAGTCACCGTTTAAATGTGAGAAAGAAACAATCATAAAGATTGTGAAAACAGTCTTGATTACTAGGCAGAAAGTTGAAAGATGGAAGATTTGTCTTTTTCTACCTTAAGAATAAGTAAGAATTTCTATCCTCACTCAATACAGTTAACTTTATTTGTCAAGAAAGAAAAGAAAATCTTAAAAATAATATAATTAATTGAAGATACTTTTCCATTATAAGTCAATTATTTTTGCATCTTCTTATTATTAAAATAATAATCAAATAATCAACAATTAATAAAAGCAATAATAAGATGAGTGAGCATTCCCCTAAGTTAACACTGAGGAAAATAATTGATTGGATACTGCTTAATTTTCTTGTGATAAACTTTCACTGATTTTTATAGACTTTTTATAGATGAACAGAGAAGAGTATGACCCATAACAGTAGAAATCGTTATCATAGTATCTTCTTGGATTTTCTCATAGTCTTGACCTCTTTTTTTGTTTTTAATTAATACTTCTTTTGTATAATACTGACATGATTACTCTTTGAAGCTGAAAATATGATAACTACTTTTTAATGAAGATTTAAGGAGATTTTGGTACATAATCTTCTATTGTGCATATATTTGAAAATTAACTCGTGCCCCTCATCAACATGTATGTCATTTCATTAGAAATAAATGTATTTGTGAAATCAACGTTTATGGAGGTTCTATACTATAAACAATCCTAAAAAGAACTAACAAAACTAGAAAAGTAACCAGGCAACTAATATAAAATGAAATGCACAAATGGTACAATACAGAAGAAATATTATTTTTTCACAGTGAAATATTTCTTAAAAGGGATGATGTTGCTGAGTTTTTGAGGTTGAGTGGATATCAACACAGGAAAGAAGTATTCCTGGTAACAAAAACAGAGGGGTGTCAAGAAAGAGGAACTGCTCTAGAAATAATAAGTAGTCTGTCTGCTGCAGCTGTAGCAGGGATATGAGTGGTGGATTTGTGAGACCTGGGTTATCTAGATCATCTTGAGACCAGCTCTCAAAAGCCCAGCTGAAAAAATTCACACTTATATTACTGAACAATTTAAAATTGAGAGTAACCAATTAAGACTGTATTTTTAGAATACTTATTCCAACAGCTATTTTGAGTATTAATAGATGGAGGAGGGTGAAACAACAGGCAGAGAGAAATAAGGCAGGGACAAGGGAGATAAAGAAGAAGTGAGCCAGTATATTACAGGGATAATTAGCTAAGTGGAAAGGATTTGCTTGAGGGGAAGAGAAAGAAATATAAGATTCCCTTCAAAATTGAGACTGATTGGGTTTGGTGGTAACTCCCTCATAGCAGAATTTGAGGAAGAAACAACACATTTAAGAAGGAATATAAGAAAATGAGTTTGAAGTATATTAATTATATTATGATTTATTAATTATATATTAATTAAAATTTCAGTATGACCCCTGCATGGATCATTGTCAATTATGATAATCAAAATATTTAATAACTGAGGCAGTAAAGGCAATGACTAATCAGGATGGATGTTGGCCAACCAGAGTACAAATCTGGAGGATCCCTAACAATCAGGCAACAATGAGGGGCAAGGGACTTGACTGTTATGTTTGAAAGGTTTATCACACCAGGGTCACAGGAAGAATCACCAGTCCAGAGTCATGGTTCTTAGGGAGGGCGGGACAGCATCTTTAACTGGCTTATATAATATATTTCATGTGTTCACAACCATATAAGTGGATCAGGGTAGCAACTATGAATTGGTGGCCCTGAAGGTCAAGAGGGCAATCTGCATTAGAGATATTTGCAGCTGCCATTGTACTTTGTGAAGAAACTCCCTAATATTTCCATTGTATTATTCAATAACACTTATATTCGATATCTTGCAGGATTAGTCACAAAGAACAGTGGAATCTCCTTTCTCCGTGCTGCACTAATTTAATTAAATGTTTCCTTGATAAAAAGTATCAAAGAAAGAATTAAAAAATCCTTAAAAAGGACACATACATATGGAATTTTAATCAAGATTCTTTTACTTTTTATTTAAAATAATATTAAGCAATGGCTAAATATCATCTCCATTGATTTCACAATTCTCTTTTATTATTTTCTTTTTTTTCCATTTTTTGAAAACCTGACATTCATAACCACACAAAGTGTCTCAGAAGTGTCAGATGCTGGGAAAGTGAATAGATTAGATCCATACCGCAAGATAATAAGTTAGCCTAGCACTGTTTCATGGATGGTGACAGAGAGGAGACACTCCTGGGTGAGGCACACATTACATTATTAGTCACAACTCCCATGGTCAGAATATCAGAATTATCTTGAACAAATTTCTCAAACTCCATTTTCCACAGGGCAAGTCAGAGACAGATGAAGCTTACACATGAAGTCAGTCGTGTTAACAGAAGTACCCTGAGTTTAGTGAAACTAGTTCTTCTATACTGAGCAGTAGACCTTCTCTTTCTTCCAGGGAGAGATGCTATTTTATTGTACTGGAGGTAAGCAAATATACCTCTTCTGGTTAAGGAAGACGTGATTTATATTTTCCAATGCTGGTCACTGCACAAACATAACTAAAAGGAGTGAAGACCAGCATGTACAAAAAAGAAGAAGAAGAAGAAGAAGAAGAAGAAGAAGAAGAAGAAGAAGAAGAAGAAGAAGAAGAAGAAGAAGAAGAAGAAAAACAAAGGTATCAATAATAAAGGATTTTCCCCCAATAATATCTGCTTGCTTCTTTACCATTTTGACCTCCAGACAATTCCCCTATATTTCTCCATTGACTACTATGGTAGTTTGTAGGTGGGACCAACTCTGTTCAATTGGTCTACTTCAGCATTTAACTTGGGCTACAACCAACACAACTCCAAATTTAGGAGAACTCCCTGCCTGCAGATTTCATCATTCAGTGTCCTAATAGCAATGAGCTAACAATCCCATAAGCCACCCGATTCTACCTTTGAAAGTCCCATGGCTTTCTCCTTAAGATCCTAACTTCCACCATGACTAGAGGCATTGATCCAGTACAGCAGGATGAATTCTCAATTACAGAGGCTCCACCTTTTCATTCAAGGATTTCTAAGGCATTTTGAAATAATAAAAAGGAACAAAAAAACAGTTAGCTGATGCAGATCTGAACTTCTTCCAGGGCCAAAGTAATATTTGCTTAAACACAACTTTCTTAAAATCATCTTTACTGAATGAGTCATGTAATTTTCAGAAAGCAGAAAGTCAATACATAGCTTCAACTCATGATATACAGTCAAGCAATTCCCAACTAAATTTCTCCGTTTAAATAATTAATAATTGTGCTTAGTCTGATTTTGGAGGGTCTGCTGAGGGCATTCAGTTAAATTTATTTTTCTCAGAGCTCTGGAGGCCTGAAATTGAGCTTAAGGTATCACCAGATATTGTTTCTCTGGAGGTCTTTCTTCTTGGTTTACAGATGATTGCCTTCTTGCTACAGCCTTACATGGCTGACACTCTAAGGACGGGCACACCTGGAGTCTTTTTGTGTGTCCAGATTTCTTCTTCTCATGTGGGAATCAGCCAAATTGTATCAGAACACACCCTAAAAGCCCAATTTAATCCATATCTTTTTGAAAATCCTATCTCCAAATAAAACCACATTCTGTGGGCTACAGCAGTGACTCTTGGTGGGTAGAGCACTTGCTGGCCTGTGGGAGAACCCAAGTTCAAACTCCAGCACAATGTGTGAAACTGGGTATCAGAGAAACCAGAACTAGATGAAAAATAAATAAAAATTGAATCTGTTTCTCTCTCACTTTGAATAAAAATCACAATATGTGATACTGCATAGAGGGTTAGGACTTCAACTTACAAACTTTGGAGGGACAGAGTTCAGCCCAAAAAGTAAATTTACTTAAATGTTTTTGTTTTGAAACAGTCATCTCATCATATCCCATACACCAGGTATTATCATATCCCATACCCCAGGTGTCAAGATAGTTCTATAACCATCATAATGTGGGCTCAGGGAAAAGAGAATTTGAAGTCATGATTTAAAAAAGAATGAAAACATGTCATGCCTACCTTTCCATTACTTGTCAGGGAGACATGCTAGGAACTGGGTAATCTGGGCATATACCTTTGTTTCCAGAAGGAGGAAGGGATCTGCCAGGTAAGCATGAGAGAACTCTGTTCCATGTAGAAACACACAAAATTCAGTTTTGAGTGCTGGGCTCTCTGGATTGTTTTATAGTTTTTTTCAAGAGTTGTCTCATCAGAAGGAGATCTCCAAACTCCATGAGAAGTTCATTTAACACAGGGGTTCTTTTGGAGAAAACATAGAACCATAGGGAAACCAAAGGGGGCAACCATGACATGACATCAGCCTTGGCTAACTATATAAATGTACATTTGTTCTTGATTGTTTCATATTGATTCCCCCTCAATTATAAGTGCATATTCAACTAATAAAAAAAAAGAGTTGTCTCATATTGGGGGTGACTTGGAAATTGAATTCTTCTCAGTATAGTGTCATAAGAAACTTAATGTAGATATAGCTGTTCTGACAGATAGAGAGTTGTGACCATGGTCCTGGGAAGTACATCAGAGAAATGGCCAGAGCTGGTTGATTTGACGAGTCAAAATATGACAACCTATTTTATGTTTAGACAGAGTACTACTTACATAGACTTAATAGTAAGTAGTACACTTTCTCTAATGAGAAAGAATGATCAAAGGTGCCAACACTCCACTTCTCACACACCAAAAGATGCTAAAAAAGAGAAAGAAAGAGAGAGGGAGATGGATAACGGCAGTAGAAGGCATAAAAAAACTTTATTCAGAGTAAATTCCTGGCTGCAGTTTAGGCTCAGGGCTTTATAGTCTGCGACTGTACTCAAAGGTGGAATGCGGACACAGCTCTCCAGAACCCTGGAGCCAATGAACTCTCTAAAAGCCTCCCAGTGAAAAAGAGGATGGATTGGAGACTTCCTTGTGGTAGATCACTGCAAGTTCCCATCTTGTCCCATCCAAGGAGGATCACAAGGCATTCCAAGGAGACTCAGATAACAGCATTTAAAGCTTGGCCCACATGACCTCTGTGGGTATATTCAGGGTTATCTTGGTATCTTGGCAATGTCATTCCTCTATGGGTCCCCATGAATTACTGTTCATTTAGCCTCAACTAAATATTTGGATTGCATTGCAGACAATCCTACTCCTTAAATGCATATAGTATTTCAACATTAAAATATCTTTCAACCTCCACTGAATCATATGCAAGATAAATGATTTCTGTGTATTGATTTGAATTGTAACAAGGAATTTAAATATTCTACCAACATGATTTGATCCCAAGGTCACAAAACAACTCATTTTAAGGGGAAAATAAAATCAAGCATAGACTTGAAGACAAAGGTACATTAGTGGACACCGGCTACTATTTTTGTCATTGATCTTACTGATAATAATATTATTTGGTTATGCTGTAGGAGGTTATATGTTAAAAAAAAGGTTTTAGCAGATGTTTTAAATTTCAAAATACCACAATCCTTTAAAGTCATTTGATAATTATATTATTAATTATTGGCAGAGATTTAAGCCATCTCATTAATGGCAGTATCTCTGGGTTATTTTCCCCCTTCGTGTACATTCTAACACATTGTAATGATGGGTTTGCTCACTTGGGGTGTCTGAAGGCAAAAATCTTCGAAAGAAATCCAGGGATTTGTAGAAGTAGAAAAGCTCTGTTCTACATTTCACTCTAATATGAAAAACCACAGGATTGGCATCATCATACTGAGATTAAAATAGACTCATTTTACAAATGTCTCTTTAGTTGTGGCATGTATATTATCTGATTTTTCAAAATGTGAGGAGCTTAATCTGATTTCCTGCCATAATGGCATGTGATTTTGTAAAGTACATATTCACACAGATAAATTAATGTCATTAACCAAATGATCATATAATTTTAGTTCATCACCTTGGCAAGTTAAGAAAGAAAATACATAGCATCATAATACCTTTAAGTGAAACATTGCAGAAATAGACAATTTTAATAAGCTATAGTGCTCAGGAGACATGAAAATAGAGTACTAAAGAGTCAGCTTGGGAATACACAATGAGGATTAGTCACATTGCTTATTCAAAATCATACCCCATAGCATCTAACTAAATCTGTGCTATATTTGTCATTAACAGGAAAACAAGCTTAGCATTGAAAAAGAAGAAAATCATTAAAAAGGTAGGAAGATATCTATACTGGTTGTCTAACACAACAGATTTCATTAAGGAAAGAAAAAGTTTAATAGATTTTCAATATGATCCAATGAGATGCTGAAAAAAAGTAGTAGATTTCCAATCACATTTTCATTTTATTTTATATCTTTTAGATGTGTATCTTTATTAGTATTGTATGAATATGATTATGTATTATATAGACAAACTTGTACATAGTTTCTAAAGAAATATTAATATATTCATTGTGTATGCTGAATTTTTAATCATAAAAATGAGAAATGATTTTAGGAAATAAAGGGGTAATATATCCCTATTATTTTAGGAAACAAGTTATTCTTTATTCTGTGTTTTTTGAAAAATATTTTTAAAATGCTACTTATGTTATTGGTAATGAAATATTCAAAGTATTTCATTAATTAAAATATTAATAATAGCCAGGAGCTCAAAAGTCAATTTTTTATTTGTTTGTGTGATTTAAACAACATGACTAATGACTTTTCACAATAATCAGCTTTTCAAATAGCACGTTAGATTAATTTCTCATTGCTGATCTAACAACGTGCCACAAATTTAGTGACTAAAACTGACACATACTCTATTTGCAATGCTTTCTGTCTGACTCTAATTCCCCTGGTGTCCCTCTAGCATGGATCCTTGTGATTACAATGGGCCTACCTTGATAATTTCCCATCTCAAGTTCTTTAACTTGATCACATCTGCAAAAACCATTTTTCCTGTACAAAATAATAGTCGCTGATTATGGAAGTAGCACCTAGGCAGTAAGAGGCATTATTCTGCCTCATAAGTCACTTTTACCTTTCTAAAAATTCTCCTAACCAAAATTGTTTTCATTCAATCCTGTTATCCAGTTGAAAATCTGTTATTATTCTCTTTCTTCTGTTGACAGAGCTCTAGTCTTGGAGTCCAAGAAAGGGAAAGACAAACAGCAGAAGCAATGGTGAAACAGGAATGAAAATTAATATTTATTATAAGCACCCTGGGAAGAACATGGAGACCAGGCCTCCTCAGTCCTGTTTTTAGAGTAGTAACCTAAGTTTCAGGTTTAAATACAGAAAGAATTGGGGCAGGACAAGAAGTATGCATGGTTAAGCAGTCTTGGCCAAATTGAGAACAAGTTGATCATTATCTCAGGACTGTTTCTGTGAAGTCCTGGAGAATTTGTTATCACTTGAGAGAGCAATTTGTTTTCCACCATGAAGTGATTGCTCCTGTCTTTGTTTCTGGAATTCAAGGTGAGGGTAGAAGAAAATGACTCAGAGTAAAAGGACAAGTCAGAAAGGCAAAACAGAAGTAGTTCCTTCTGGTTTAGGGAGACTAGAGACTTCTAGGCATTGCTCTGAGGATATGGAACTGGACTCTCTAGAAGCTTCCAGAAGTGATTATGATTTTTCTGAAAATCTCGAAAATACTTTACTCTTATGTTGGTGCATTCAACTTTGAAGGGTGATAAAGGAGGTTAGGTAAATTTAGGACTAATCAATTCCTTATTACCAGTTTTTAGACAGACGCTCTTTGTTGAGCAGGAATCTGACTCAAAGTTTGAAGGAACAGAAGGAGACCTGCCATATGAAGGCAGAGATGCCAAGATTACATCCTGCTTTTAGCTAACTATCAGACATCTATAGGCGCAAATGCCAAGTCAGTGCTTTAACAAAGCAGTGTCTAAATTCCTGTTACACTTCCACTAATTTCTTCAACAACCATGAAAACATAAAGTTATTTTCAACACATAAATAGTAGAAAAAGTGTCTGCTTGAACATACTTTTCCCTTTGAAAGTCACTAGAAAACCCTCCTTACACAAAACATTCTGCGGTTGGAGCTCAGTGATTATGATGATTGCCTGGCATGTGTAAGATGAATGTCTTTTCCACCCAACTTGAAAGATTGTGATGTATAAGTATAACCCACTACCTCCATTTTAGATCCTCTCCCCTGAAGACAGTAACTCCCACACCTGTGTACTCCCTCCATGTATGCCCCCTTCTATCCAAGGACCCTTTCCTCTTCCTGTAAACTTGCTGACTCACTCCCACCCTCACCACATGGTGACCCCCACCCCCACTCTCTCCCAGTTGCCGCCTACTTCCTCTTTGTACCTGCCTCCACCTTAACTCAGCCAACCTTGCAGACTGTGAACCTGATCTCCTCCAATTGAGCGAAGGGCAGTATCCTGTCAGGTCAGAATTTAAAAAACCCCTCATTTTCTTGCTGGCGTCTCATTCTTTCACCCATCAGCAGAAGTAAATTTTCTGCCTTTCTCACCCACACCTGACCCTGTGTTTGATTTCATTTATAACACATGCTGGAGGATGTGGGTTCAAACCCCAGCACCACCTACACAGGGAAGTGTTGGAGCAAGGAAGGTCACGAAGGTCAAATGAAAAGCTGAATAAAGTTGATTCTCTCTTTCCCTTTCTCACTGTCCCCCCTCTTTAAAACAAGACAAAAAAAAAAAAACAAAAAACAAGACAATCCTTTTTTTTTTTGTGGGGGGGGGACAGAGAGAGAGAAAGAGAGAATCAATTTTCTTCAGTTTTTCATGTGCCTTTCTTTGTGTACTATGTGCTTGGAGTTCAAACCCACATCCTCACATATGCCAGACAAGCGATGCAATCCCTGAGCCATCACTCTAGCCCTAAATAAAACATTCTTAACTGATAGAAATTTTACGGAGCTATTGTGGAAAAGACAGAAAAGATTATATTACAACTTCCCATTATTCTGGAATAAAATTTAAGCACATCTCTCATAAGACCTCCAGATCTCCTGCAGAATTTATATCCATTGAAATGGGTTGTTTCTCCTTACTCTTTCCCCTAAAATATTTAAGCATTTAGTGTTTCTTCTTTCTTTCACACATGTAGCGAAATTACTCTCATTTTCTATTTTGCTTCCTAATCCTTATTATCATGTATTTCATCCAGACAAATTCAGTTGCCCTCCAAAAGGGTTTATTACAATATATTACAATTATGAATATTCATTGCTGAACATTGGGGGAATAAGAAGACAAAAATAAAGAAAAATATGCAGATTATAACAGCCCGTTCACAAGTTCTTCAACTGCATTTTCAGTCTCATTGATATATAATTATGAGTACAGAATTATTTTACAATGCTTACACAAAATGATATCTGTTAATCTTACTAATATTTCAACTTGTGATAACAGTACAGATATTCAGATGTGGAAAACACAGAAATATTTAAAGAAAATGTACTTTCATTGTTGTCATATACCTCAGGGCTGTATATTGCCAGTCCTCAGTAGTATTTCCCTCACATTTTTCATGCTTTTCCCCACATTAAAAGTACATTCTGAATATTTAGCATTAATATCCATGAATATTCAATAATACCAATTTTAAATGGCATAACTAGGCCCTTGACAACAGTAAAATATTATATTTCAATATTCTATACTAACCAATTAAAGCAACCAAAAGAAACTGAATAATTTTTTTTTAAAAACTTCTGATAAATTTTCTAAGTAAGAAAAGTAGACATTATACTGTTTCAAAGTTTTATTTTTAAAAAGTAGACTAATTCTTATTTAATAATTCTCACAAAATAATAGTATAATAATAGTAAAGGGCCAGGCCTGTAATACCAGTGACTCCAGAGGATGAGGCAGGAAGATCAGGAGTTCAAAGCCAGCCTCAGTAACTTAGCAAAGCCCTAAGCAATTAGCAAGACCATCTCAAAATAAAATATAAAAAGGGATGGAGATGTGGCTCAGTGATTAAGTACCCCTGAGTTTTTGGTACCTCTGGTACAAAAAAAAAAAGAGGGGGTTTAATCATATCTTGCTAAGCATTTGGTGATTGTGAAATCCATTGAGACATTCATGTAAGTTATATAACGGAGAAAGAATCATGATGGGGGATTAGAGTGGTTGCTCAGTGATTATGGCGCTTGCCTGGCTTGCCTGGCTTGCCTGGCATGCAGGAGGATGTAGTTTCAAGCTCAAGCACCACATACATAAAGAAGAATCAGAGCAACAAAACCCACATGAAAACCTGAATAAATTTTATTTCTCTCTCCTTCTTTCACTGTCCCTCTCTATCAAAAAATAAAAAAAAAGAAGAAAGAATCATGTGGACAGAATTTCTGCTCTGGAAAAAAATCAGAAACAGACAAAATAAGAAAGAGGAGAAGAGGGGCTGGAGCGGTGGCTCAGCGGTTTCGTTGCTTGCCTGGCAAGTGCAAGGACCCGGGTTCGAACCCCAGCACCACGTACACAACTAAGTGTTGGAGCAATGAAGGCCATGTGAAAAACTAAATAAAGTTGTTTCTCTCTTTCTCTGTATCTCTCACTGTCCTTCTCTCTTAAAAAAAAAAAAAGAAAAAAGAAAGAGGAGAAGAAAAAGGAAGTGGAGGAGATGAGACAAAGGGGAGGAAAAAGAGGAGGATATGGAGAAAGGGAAGGAGGTGCAGGAGGAAAAGAGAAGAGGAGGAGGGAGATGAGGAGGTCCCAAAGCCAGGTGAGGTCCTAGGTTATATCACCCAACAGGTGATATTAACTAACAAACTTACAAAATACCATTCAAGGTGATTTTAGATCAGACTTTAAATGGGAAAGGAAAGCCTTGCTAAGCCATTGTTGCCATAATTCTTCCAGTTTTTAGTTATTAATCTTGCTTATCTCTTTGCATTTGTCTAGAGTCTTAAATCAGATAACTGCTGGAAGTGCACATAATTTCTGCATTCTTACATATATGAAAATACATTCTACTTTTACAAATGAAGACAGTTTCACTAGTCATAAAACCATTGAGAGTGCAGGCCACTACATTGTAATTCCAAACACATTACTTCATTATGTTTTGAAATTACAGCTGATCTGATTTTTTTCTCAAGTAGATAACTTTATTTTACTTGTTGTCCTTTATCATAATAAAGTGTGAATATCAGCCAGAATCCTTAGAAATATTTGATTTAGATTGCTGTATTTTTTTAATTGAGATTTATATAATCATTATCCCATCATAAAGATAAGAAAACAGAGTCATAACAGGAAAACTATTTTACATGTGTCACTTAACAAATAAGGGCATGTTAGACTAGATTATGCTGTAGTGATTTACAACTCCAGAAATTCACAAAAGGTAGTTTTTAATAATAATCTGGTCCAAGGTCAGGCAATTTCTTAAAGCAGCTGTGCTCCTTACACTGGTCACAATGCAGACAAATTTGGTCCTGTGGCCCAGTTTATTCTAACCTGGCCAAGGTTGTTAGGAAAGAGGCGCATTGGGGTTTTGCACTGCCGATTATGTGACTCACATCATAGTGACTCACATTAACCAGAATTCCTTGGCCTAGTTAAGTAGTCTCAACTATAAATATAGTGATGGGAAGTTATAATCTTGCCGCCCTAGTTAGCATAAGAGAACCAGTTATGCATAATCTCTTTAAGTATCCTCAAAAATGGCAAAAGCAGTGTTCCAAGATCTAAAAGTCTAGCTCCAGACCTCTCTTAAAATTCTACTATATGACATAGAAGCTTGTAATATATTTTTTCTCATTTTTATAATTTAAACTGAAATCCGACTTTAAGCAATTAATTCAAAATATTTATTTTATATCTATTAAGCACCTGACATTGTTCTGAGAGCTATTAATATCACAAAAAATAAAGTCCCTGCATGATGCTTAAATTCTAGAAATTGATCCCTTCAATGAGAGGGCTTGTTTCAATCTGTATCCCTTATCCTTTTGAATTTTCTCTTTTTTCCCTTGATACGCTTTTCACTTAATGACTTTTACCAATTCAACATTGTGATCTGGGCTCGCCTGTCCAAGTCACACCTTTCCTGAGACAATACACATCCAGTCACAATATAAGGCAAGAATGCAAATGCACTGTTGTGTCAGCTAAGAGAAAGACAAACCTCATGGGAAATATTCACTTCAGAGTTTGTCAAAGCATTGGTGAGTCTGCATTGTAATTCAACTAATCCCTTTCACAGTCTCACTTCTTTTGTTTCTCAAATACTGATCCGTAATTAATATCTTACATGCTAAACAGTGTCAAAAATTATCCTGACACACAAATGATATATGTTTGGAGTTTGGTCCAAGGTTTACATTAACTTTCCCACTACCACTGTAACATTATTTGAAAAGAAATAATCCTACAAATCTTGAAGATTATCATATTGATTGACTACATCAGTGAGATCTTTTTCATTGGGCTTGGTGAACACCGATGGACTTGTTAAGACTCCATGCTACATAGACTGAGAATGAAACACTGTAAATATTCACTGCCTCAATGCAGTAATAAAATTTTAGGGGTATAAGGATGAAGGGATACCCTCTAATGCAAAAGACAAATTGTGACACCTGACTAGTCCTACAATAAAAAATCATACTGTTTATTGGGCTTTTGGAGCCCTGGTGATTTGCATTCTATACCTACAAGCATTACTATGGTTGGTACATTTTAAATGAGACAGGCTGGCAGGTTTAAGTTTCTGGTCCAGAGGCAGAAAAGAATTTGCAGCAGATCTAGGCTATAGAATAAATAGCTGTGGCACATGATCCTGATGATCTGATAGAATTGATGATGTAGAAAACATTGGTAGTACTAACTGTGAAGTTTGGAGTCAGATCAAGTGGGAAAGTATCAATGTAGAATACTGGAGTTCTAAACCAATGTGATGCCAGTAGCAGCAACTGTAAACCTCATGTCAAAGATAAGCTGGGGAATGGACGTCTTGGTATATCTCCTCTCACTCTCCGTGTGTGTGTGTGTGTGTGTGTGTGTGTGTGTGTGTAGAGAGAGAGAGAGAGAGAGAGAGTCAAACCTCTGTACCTCTATACCTCTTAAAAGTTTTACTAATGTAAATGTGTTCAGTCAATACCTAGTGTTTTATTCTCTCTATCTAGTGAGAGAGAGAGAGAGAGAAATCTGAGGGAATTTACTCACACAATTATAGAGGTAAATAATTCTAAAATATATAGTGTGGACCAGCAGAAAGAATCAGGGAAGCACTAGTAGTACAGAGCAAGTCCAAAAACCATCTGTTGGGAAACTTATTCTTACGTAAGGACCTCAGTCTCTTGGTCTGCTCAAACTTTCAACTTACTAAACAAAGTCCACCTACATTAAAGAGGACACTCAGATCTACTCAAAAGTCCAATGATTTAGGTGTGAAACTCATTTCAAAACACTTTTCCAGAAGCATTTCAGTATAGGGTTTTAACACAAAGGTGGGCACTGTGGCCCAGCCAAGTTGACAGATAAAAGTAACCATAACACAAGGCATATTATGCAACCATGAAACCAGAGCAGCCCACTGTTAGCCAGATCCTGTCAGAGTCACAAATTCTTAAAGTCAGGTGTTCTTAGCAACATTCATCTTAACAAGGAAATAGTACTGTTGGGATTAAACCTGAACATAACCAAAAGGCAAAAGCAAGAACAAACAGAATGCCTGAGCTCCACGGCTTCCAGCATCATTGTAACAGTGCTCTTTCTCAACTTACACTTTCCAGAAGTGTTCCAATAGAACAGAAAAACGTTCATCTGATCCAAAGAGGGACAGAATTTATATGTTAATTGCAAGCCCCAAAAATGGCAGCAACTTTCTTTTATTTATTAATTCTTTTCATTCATTCAGAGTTGATCATAAAAGTTAGAGCTGGAATTACATTCCCATGGATACTCCATTTCCTTAATAAAAATCCTTTTGAAGATTAGTTACCCTTGAATTCATTGGTATGGCATTGAATTGTCATAAAATCTCTGTTTTAATTTTTTCTGTTAATGTTTGTGGAAGTGGATTTCTATTCCTTACAGTCATTTTTTACTCTTAGGCAGGATGGCTCTTTTTTGCTTATTAATTTATGTTCCTCTTTCATACAGTGTACTTTTTTCTCTGGAAGTTATCTGTAAATTTCTTTGGGCTTCTGCAGTAGGTAATTCTCAGTGGCATACCCATATCACCATTATCTGTCAGTTCTGTATCCTTGAGTTTAACCATCTGTGAACCAAAAACTTTCAAAATAGTGTGTCCTTACTGCACATGAATAGAATATTTCCTTGTCATGATTCCCTAAACAATACAGTATAACAAACATGTACTTGCATGTACATTTCATTAGGTACTATATTCTAGAGGTGATTTAAAGTGTACAGAGGATGCGCATAGGTATATGCAGATACTGCCCCAGGGATTGAACATCATTATATGTTCATTCCCATTGGAGAGACCTGGAACCAACATACTATGGATACTGAGAGACAAGATAATTAGCTTTCTTGGTACATCTTCAAGGTAATGCTTCATTTCACTTTATAGCAAATTTCATGGGAACTATTATTTTTCTTTTTTTTAATTTCCTTATGATAGATCTAACAAAAAGAAGCATCTTTAAACTTTTACTTTTGCAAAACAAGAAGATGCAAGGGAAATCCTTTACCTGGGCATCCTTTTCACATAGCACTGCTTTAATTCCTTTTCCATATTGAGACAAACCAAACAAATTGGTTTTTAAGAGCACAACATTCTTCCCTATTCCCATAGCCAATTGCATGTATAGAAAGTCCTGTACTCAGCCCCAAATAAGACCTTTGCTTAGTATTCTGATAATCTGAAAGAAATGACAGCATAATGCTGAGAATTCACTATTTCCTGGAATTTTCTCTTATCCATTCTGCTGAAAGTGCTTTATTTTGGATGAAATTGTTTCTAGGTTGCAGTACTGCATACTTCCACACCATATTCAGTCTCTCTGACTCCCTGCCACATTGATTTTTTTAGAGTCACAATCCCCAAATGGCTATAAAACAATGGGCAGGAGTACAAAAACCTTGTCAAAATATATCAAGTGTACATGATAATGGTAACTGGATTTCTGGTTAGTAGAGACTTGGGTCTCTGAATTAGACATCAGAGTTAGAAAGTAAATGAAAATTCTTTCTTTCAGCTGTTGCATCTGTTCTACTTCACAAATACGCTGAAGTCCATAGTTACTTTTTTCAATTTTGTTCCATTAACCTTATAGTTATTGGAAGCATTCTAAATTTTGACACTATTTAACTCAATAATTCTCCTCTGGTGATATTTATTTTAAACTAGATTCTGATCTAAATCTACCACAACTATCTTGAAGTCACCAATTGACTTTGCTTTAATAAAGATAAATTCATCTTTCTTGAGTTTTCTTGTCCATTACCATCATTTTTTAACATGCACTATCAATTATCACACTAGTTTTTATACTCATCTCTTTTCTTGTGCTAGATATTAAGCTATTATATCTGTGCTAAAATTGATCTTTCTGTATTTCTCCTTGTTGTTACGGAAATTCTACAAACCATCTTTCTCTATTGACTACCTGACACTTATGATTTATGGAGCAACATGAATGAATTTTAAAAATGACATGGTTGAAAAAGGAACCTGAACCCTAAAATGTTCAAACTACATGATTTCATTCACATGAAATGCTAATATTAAGCAAAACAAATTTAAGGTGATGGAATTCAGAAAACTCTTGTCTGGAGTGTATGGGGGTTGATTAGACGAAGACATAAAAAATTATTTTTTGATTACTCCATTTTAATAATGGTATTGAATATATAGGTGAGTAACGTCAAAATTTATCAGATTTTTATACTTAAGAGTGTGTATTTAATTGTGTGCAGATTTTAAGCCAATTTTAAGAAAGGATCAGAAAACTGATCTAGTGCTACAAGAAAAGAGCTGAATTCTAATTACAAAGACAAAATGTATTTAAGATATATATTAATATATATATAAATGTATAATTTTTGAAAAAAATTAAAGCTATGGTTATCTTCCAAGAAGGCCAGAAGTGATCTAGCTGGAGTGTGTTTTGGATCCATATCAATTGGTATCCTCAATTTATGAAAATTAATTGTTCTGTGATGTATTATTTTTTAATAATAAATTTAAAATGACTTTAAACATTTATGTATTTTAAAGCCAATGACTCAATATGAAGCACTCCTTGAAAGAATTTCCATAACTAAGATATTTTTAACAATATAGTCATTCACAGATTTGAACATTATTGGTAAAGAAAAGAAAATAACAAAAGCAGAGGGGAATGTGATGGACAAACCAAAACTGAGGCAACTTTGTGAGAGGTGAAGTTTTTGACTCTTTTAAACTTTAGTGGAATTTGTCCCATGCTTCATGTGCTGTGATAAATAAATTTCAGCTCTGCCTTTCTGGCTGACAGCTGTTTTCAAGAAGAGAGAGAGAAATGAAAGTGATTTCTTCAGAAAGAAAACAGATGGTTACTTAAGTGTGTAACTTTCTGCAATTAAAGATCACAAAGGCAGAAAAAAAGCACTTTGTACATAGTCTATTTTTATACTTAAATTGAAATTTGCATATTACCTCCATTGTCAATTATTATTTTCTGTTGCCATTAATGCAGCCAATATAAAAATGTGGAATAAATATTATGGTTGTTAAAAATGGTGCTTTATTTGATGCACATGTGTATTTTCTATTCAATAGATGTTTCTCTTTTGTTATAATGTTTATTTTTCAATTTTATGCTTTTCTCTAGATACATTTTCTTTCTATTTATATTAACAGCTATATCATTAAACTATTATTGGCATAAATATTAATGATCACAAATCCACTATGAAGCCACAGCCTTCCAATTTTTCTATGAGAGAGATGCTTCTACTCCAGTTTAGTAACAGAGAGACACTGGTATGTAGCTATAAGAACTTAGGTTATTGCAAAGATACTTCAGTGATTTGGCAATATTTTTTGTGATTTTTAATGAAGAGGAACCAAAAATACTGAGGTGGTTATTTTATTATAAATCTGTTGGACTTGCTTTCTAAATGTCTATCTAAGTCATTCTTCAAAAAACTGCTAAATTATGCTCTAAGTCACAAGAGACTTAGGTGTAAATCCTTGTTGGGTCATTCCAATCCTCCTTTCAACTCTTCATAATAAGATGGAAAATATTTTGGCAAGGAAATGAAATATAGGAACATTCACACAAAGACAAAATCCTCAATAGTGGACCCTCACTTTGTAAGACTTGGGTAATGATAGCAAAGTCAGAGCTGTGCAAGTTCACCTTCTGGTTGAGGCACAGAGGTAGGAGCTGCTTTAGGAAAGTTAGTAAATCTGAGAGACTAAAAATAAGCAAACACCTGTCTAATGCCCTTAAAACTCATCCACTGACAGAGGCAATCCCTTAATTTGCACAGGATGATGGCACCAATTCTTTCATTGCTGCACGTGATCCACCAAGAGTTCTGTTCAGTCTCTTACAAGCCCGGAGACACATCCAGTCACACTTCAGAGACCCACAGAAATAAGCCACACGGAGGTAAGAATCTAATAAACTGTTTGGATGTCACCTTTCTTAGGGAATTTGCAGTGTGGCAAGCATGCTGCTTCTATTTGTACCTGAGTTAAAACAAAACAAATTCTTTCATCTTAATTTGACTAACTTTAGATTACTTCTCAGTTTTAAAAATAAAAGTTTTTTTTACCAATTTTATATTATTTTTTAAAACTGAAGCAAATTTATGACATCTATCAATTATGTATCTTCATGTATACACTTAGCTTTACAGATAATGTGCATATATGCTAAGAACATATATATTCTAATTATATATATGTTTATATATAATATATGCTTATTTAAATTAGAGAATTTTTCAACCGTATACATAATTGAAGATATTACATGTTGACATATCTATTTATATGTATTTAAATATATGCTTCTTTTTAATATTATGATTACAATAAAACTAGAGAAATTGTGCAGATAATAAAACTTATAGTGTAAGTACTCAACGTCAATGTGAAGATTTGAGACTACATTAGCCAAAGAATTACAACAATTCTCAATTTTATTTTGAATAGCAACATTAATCTCTACATAAACATTTACATGAAAATAGCATAGGTTAATTTCTCTACGAAATAAAATGTAATGCTCCATTTTAGAGCATTATATTTGAAATTTAATAACTGTGCATACCCTAGTTACTTTTATAAACTGTTTGCCATAGGGAAAAAGGCAAAAATATGAGAATTGGATACATTTCAAATGCATTTTTAAAGAATGCAGTATTAATAACTAATAGTTGAAAGAGCTAAACTTGAATCACTAATCAATATCTATTTTATCTATAGCTAAGTGACTTGAAATTAATAATTAATAAAAATTCCCCTTTTCTTCATTTTTTATTCCTTCTTTTTTATTTTTATTTTTTGTTTTGTTTGTTTGTTTTACTAAGGAGTTGTTGTTGAACACGCATAAATGCATATAAAGTAACAATATGATATCCATTTAATATCTAATCCAGAGTCAACCCCGCATCACCCACATTCCAGTCTCTTGATTTTTCTGTTACCCTACTTTTCTTTCTGCTTTCACAGACTAGTGATATGTTGAGGAAGATAAAAGTTCACCCATGTGGGCTTCTGTCACTGTCTCATACATAACTTTTAAACTATTCATTTTTAGATCTTGTTCTAGAAATTTTAGAATATGTAACAATGTTTTCCCCAAATAACACAATATGAAGACTTACTTGGCACACATGTCTGCAAAATAATAACTACCAAGATGATATCAAGATGAATCATGATTTCATATCTCCTCCCTGGAAACTCATTCCAGAAAAGACATGTGAGGTTGTTAGACCTTTAATCTCACCCTATTCTACTCTGTGCTTGAAATTTCAATAAATTCCAAGTGACACATGGGACCAGCTAGATAGGAGACACCATTAAGTGATGTTCAAGTCTCAGTTCTTAATGGGGACTTTGTTCTTCTTTAGATCTTATAAATGGCATTTCCTTCTTCCTTGCCCCTTGGTGATGGCTCTAAATCCTTTGAAAGATCCTCTACCAATCACTCTTGTCATGCTTAGCGCCAAATAGATGTGTGCTGCCCAGGAAGGAAGAACCAAATGTGTTAGTGACATCAACCTAGAGGCTTATGTCAAAACAGATATATACAAAGCCATGAAATTAAATTAAAGTCATTGTAGAAATTTGGCTTTAAAATTTTAGAATTAGTCACATCAGAATCTAAAATTATTCTTCTAATGCTTTTTACTCATTCTCCTATTGCCTCTGTCTCTTTCTTTCTCTCTCAAACACAAAAAAGCCACACTTTGAATGTCATGTGATGTTTTTGTTTCGACAGGTATCTTCACATTGACACCACTGCAAGTGAAGTCTATAACTTCTTTGGAAAAAAAAAGACAAATGACAGAAGGCATCGGAACACAGCATGTCACCAATCTTAATTCTTTCTTAAAGAATCAAAAGTTTATAAGAAAACTAAGAATACCATTCTACCAAAGAATGAGAATGACTAGATACATTTCCTATAGAGATACAAAATTTTGGCATTAATTTGTTTTCTATTTATCTAATTGATATGAAACAATATTAGCATTTTAACAATGAAATTATTAAGTTGCTTGAACTCATGTATGCTATTATCTCTATTCTTAGATCATTTTGTTTTGAATATTTAAAAATAAGTCCAAGTTAAAGTACTGAGATCATGCAGCATTGTTTCAATCTCTCTTGGCAATCCTCAGATTCCCATTCAGCAAAAATTGTCTCCAAAACATTTTCTTTTGCCTGTCCTCATTATCGATGCCCTATAAAAATCTCACATCATCTAATTTTACTTGGGCCATCTCTGAATTGTTCTATCTCCATTCGACCCTTTAAATAAATTTCCATGAAGACTCAAAGATAATAGATTGAAAAAGGAAATGCGGTCATGCACAAACCCTGATTTAAAGTCTTCACAGTCACCCTGGCACACAGTGTGGTGATTCATACGCACAAACACTTAGCTGGAGAAAATTTTTAACACATGAATTCCCAAACTACTCCATTTCCTTACCTATTTTTATATGGCATAATCTTAGAAGCTATTACTCTCAAAATCTTCCTTAGCAATTCTGCTTCAATCATTATCCCCATAACCCTTTACTCATCTGTCCACACTCTGATTTACTGGCAGAAGGTTGAACTACTTAAAGGAAAAGTAAAGTCCTTATTCAGTACTTATGTCTGTCCACATCTTCTATTTTAACTCTCATCACCTTCAAACTTTGACTTTACACACCATCCATAACCAACTGCTTCTAGATGCAACCATGTTTACCTGTTCTTAGGACCTAATGTCTCTCCTAGAACAGAAGTCAGTCCTCGGCCTGTGTGAGTGGTTTTATTGGACCACAACACATTCACTCTCTTATATGTAGCTTATTTCTACTTTCACTACAATGGTAGAGTTGAATAGATGTGATAGACAACATATGGCTCTAAAGCTCAAAATATTTTGTATCTGCCCCAAAAAATCTGCTAATTACTGAGTTAGAATATATTTTTGCTCTTTCAACTGTCTAATCTCTGCTTATGTTCCTGTTTCAGCATTAGCTCTACAGGAACTACAAAATAATATTCATCTGCATGCTGAAAGTAGATTATTGCCACTTGTCTAACCAAGCCTCACTTTGAACAACCATACTACATAGGCAGGCACCTATCCTACTGAAATTTCCTCTTTATTTTCTTCACTGTGCTCCAATTTTGAAAGGGATTCTCTCCTGTTTGATTTTGGCATCACAAATATATAGAATATACCAAGAAAACAATATTGCTTTTAGATTCTAACTACATGGAATTCTGCTAGGAATTGGAGATACCAAGATAATTAAGATGATAATTAAGATACTGTGCACACAATCAAAAGGATAGCAAAGTAGTAGGTAAAATATTATGATCACTAAATATTATAATATAGCAAATAACAATAGTAGTTGAGATAATAAGAAAAGAGCATTGGGGAATACTGAAAAGAGAAAACCTAATTTTCAGAAAGGAAATATATCAGAAATGTTTATACCAAGAAAAAAGAAAAACAATAAAATGGGGGCATCAACCAAGTACCAAATGTGACTTGGTAGGATAAAGTTAACAACTTTCCTATATAATTAAAATTCTAATTAAACTATATGACTAAAGCCGAAAGCTAGGAAGCAGAGAAGTGTTAAGTTCTATTACTTCCTAAAACTTATTCTTTTTGACTAGATGAGACACAGTTGTTCTCATGCTCTTTCTTCCAAGATAGTGTTGTAGAAATTGTTTATTGAATAATCTCATTAAGTAACATACACTTATAAAATGATTTGACTTGGCTCCTATTACTCCCTATGATGCCAGATTGGTTGAAGTTGGGTTCATGTCTCCTGGAGATGAAGAATGAAGCAGAGGGACACCAAGGCAAGCATAGAAGACAGGTATTGTTTTAAGAAAATAATAGAAAGCAAAGCACAAAGGAAAGAGCAGACTTCCCCCAAAGTGCGAGAAGGAGACAAAGCAGATGAGGGAATAAGATTTGCCCTTTTATAGGATATTCTCCCTGCAATTGGTCTCTCTTCCCTCAAATTTAGGATAAGGGCTCAGAAAATTCTGGTTGAGTCCACTCTTTGGTTAGTGCCTCAGGCATTACTATAAAGGATGTGGTGCCTTCCTTAGCAGAAGGGAGTGTCTACTTTGGATTCACCTTCCCAGACCATCCCTACTAGCATTGGGGATGTCAAATTAATCTCCTTGAAAGAGAAAGAACTGGTTTTCCCTGGATTGACTCTGATTGCCTATCCTTTCCCTGTGTCTCACCCATGGATGAATAGTTTTAAGTTTTCCTTTCCTGATAAGGCAGATTCCTTAATGAAATCTTATGGTGATATCATCACTTATTGACTTATTGTGATTATCACTTCCATGATCGAAGGATTTGGCCCAGCCTGAATAAAACAGCCAGATCAGTGCCTATCCAAATCACATCTTCTGCTCTGCCCGCAGCACTGTGCAGGATAGTGCTTAGGAACGTGGCATGGTGGAATAAAGAGATCTTTATTCTGCATTTGGAAATACAGACCCTTATTTTGGAGAAAAGAAGGCATGGAAGATATAGTTTGGTTATAAGACAATCTCTTCTCTGTCAATTTCTAATATCCAGGTCTCTTCTCTATATAGTAGCTTTGTTAGTCTGTTTTTCATCACTGTGATAAAAATGCTTGACAACAACCATTCAGAGGAGGAAAAGTTTGTTTCGACTCACGATTTCAGAGGTTAAGTTTATGTAGGCCAATCCCATTGCTCCAGGCCCCAGGTGAAGCAGAACATCATGGCAAAAGGGAATAGTGGAGGAACACTATTTCGCTCCTGGTGGCTAGGAAGCAGAGGACAGGGGGACAGGTATGTAAGTAAAAGGACCCTTTCACCGTCTACCCCAGTGATGTATCCCGTGTAGGTAACTGCCTGCAGTTACCACTCTAGTTCATTCAAACTAAGATGGTCAGATTGTTACAACTTTCATAATCTAATCAAATCATCTTTGAATATACCTGCATTAACATAGGAATTTCGGGGGACACTTCAAATCCAACTCCTAATAAGCATTTTAAATATTGTCAGATTGTCTTTGTTACTATATCCAGAGAAAAGACTGCATACAAATAAAAATAATTTATCCATCATAAACATCTAAGGTAATAAATATATCATTTAATATAAATTTAATAAATTAATAAACACATTATTATATATTTGGAATACTTTCACTGACAATCTAATTTGAATATATTAATTGAAACCATAATTTGTTCAGGAAAAGATAAATGTGAAGAATAGTTTTAGAAGAATGCATTTTTGAAACATTCTTGCATATGTATGTTCAATAGAGCAAGCATTTATGAACAATAATACATCTACAAGAAGTTTTGTGTTTTTTCTTGAAGAACAGCCACAGGGACTTTCAAGTTCCTCTATTCCTTCTTCTTGAAGCCTGTTAATGACTCAGGATTTGAATGAATTCCCTTTTTCTTTTCAAGCCCATTATCATCCCTTCTCATTCTACGGATGTGGGCTCCTTTAACCAGCATTCCACCCTCAAATATCTCCATCACAGAAGAAGTCAGGTTCTGTGTTCCTACTTGTCGCCAAAAAATGGGACAAATAGGTGACACATTCAAGCTCTCCTATAATCCCTCTCCTCACTTCTACCAAATCTAACTATACTGGTTTTTCCATAGTGTAGCAAACTTCTTGTCAGAGATTTAGATTCTACAAGTCTATAGATTCTCTTACCTATGGACATTTCAGAATCTAAGGGTAAATATCTCAAAAATCCCCAAGAATTATTCTCCTTTCATTCTTTTCTGTAGTCTACATAGATGGAGAAAAATGGTCAGGAAGCTGTGGTAATACCTGTAGAGTGACGTCTGGTATGATCATATTTCATTCAATTCTCAAAAAATATTTATGAGTGATTCTTAAAATGTTTTCTTAGTTCTGACTTTGAAATATGGAATATTAAATGTCTCTTTGTCTTTCTCCTTGAGTCCTAGTTGCAAAATTCAGGGTATCTAGAAAAGATAAAGATTATAACTTGTAAGTATGATCAGATGATTGAGCCTGGGATGTTCAAGTCACAGAAAAAATATATATATGAAGACATAAAATAACAAAGTATGCTGAACAATTCTGAATGCTAGAATTTTGGAATATGAAGATAATAAAAAATGAAGAAGGTGAAGAGAGAAAGGTTGCTCAAGGAAAAGAGGAGGAAGTGTCTTGTTTCATATTAATGCTTTGGATATAGTAAAAACACTTCATTTATTAAAGCTTACTATGATGTATATATGAAATAAATTTTCAGAAAACATATCTTATAATATTTTGTTTAAGCATTTCTACTAATGAGTCCTTTATCTTTATCTGGGTGACTAAACACCTTCTCATCCATGAAAGTTTGTATGTGTGCGTGTGTGTGTGTGTGTGTGTGTGTGTGTAATTGTCTACAAATATTCTCCACATGATTGTTTTATACTTTAAATGTTAGGATCAAAAATTTTAATAAAAGCATTAAAGACAGCTCAAATTTACAACTCTTTGAGCTAACTCTTGAGAACTAGTTGAGGAAAATATAAATGAGGAAAATATTAAAAGATGGCTTAACAACATCAATTATTATGTACACTGCCTGGAAATCAACTAATACACACACATACACGCACACACACACACACACACACACACACACACACATATATACTATAATTGTATGGCATTGTTGAAGCTATAAATTACCCTGAGTTACTTACCTAATTAAAGAATATGAACTTTATAGGATTTTTAAATGTATATTAAAGGAAGTCTCATTATGCAAAGAGCAGATTTTTATAACTTGGGAAAGAAAATGCCAAATAGTATAAAAATGTGGAAGCATGGTTGAATAACATTATCAGTTTCCAAAGATAAAATAGGAAATTCTAAGAATAAAAGTGTTGTCCATTTTTATTCAGCATTTTCTGGTAAAAAAAATCCAATGTCTCAACTGATGACAAAAAGTAAGGACTGGGAAGTACAAACTTATTACATAATTAAATGACATTATATTGTCAAAACTAAGAATGCATATTCAAAGGAAATGTACAAATACATAAACATGTAATGAAATATCCAAATGTGGCTCAAAATCTGAAATCATATTAAATATAGAGGAGGCATAAATATGATTTTTATTAAGAGAAAGGGACAGTGAGAGGGACAGAGAGAAAGAGAATCAATTTATTTAGTTTTTCATGTGGCTTTCATTGCTCTGATACTTCATTGTGTACATGATTCTGGGGTTCAAACCTGTGTCCTCATGCATGCCAGGCAAGCTCTAGAGCTGTGGAGTCACTGCTCCAGCCTCTGATTCTTTGTTTTAATCATACATTATCTCTATGAGAAGAAAAATATTATCATTTGTGGGCTTCTAAAACTTTCTATTCATTCCTAAGGAAATAAATATTACATAATCATAAATATTTTAAGTATTACATTAAAAAATAAAGACTTCATATGATTCAATCGTACGTGCACAAAAGATGCTAAACCAATCTATTGAAGAGATAATTATCAGGGATCAGTTCTTCTCTTATAATTTAAAATGAACAGTTAGGTAAAAGGTAAGGAATTTTAATATATAGATAAGTTTTTGTCAAGAAAGAGGAGTAAGTCTAAATATATGTTCCAATAAAATCATCCATATTGTATAGACTTTATTTTTCAATAAATATGAAAGTCATTTTCCCTCTCAGGGGAAAATGTTCATCTAAAACTAAAAGCATCTTCAGAAATATCTACACAAAAAGCTAGCTTTATAACATTATGCAAGAAAAGCATGATTTTCTGGATTTTGTTTCTGAGAGTAAGAACATCATTCCTTGGTGGAAAGGAACAAACATTGGCAGTCAAGATAAGAATGGTGTGTACATGAAAGAGAATGAAGGTGGTCCAATCTCATGGCCAGTTTATCACTTAGAAGTCACACTTCGTAGGAATCATCCCTACTGAAGGCACTCATCATTTAATATCACTAACTCTTCTGCTTCTACTTTGGGTACTTAATATGTAGATATCAGTCAGTTTCAAACTTTGGGTATTGAAAGTAACTTTACATGTTGAAAGTCAATACCCTCTCTAATCTTACAAAATTGCAAATTTTCATTGTGTCCTGGGATCCTTTGATAATCTTCCAGTCTTCTTCGGTTCTGAGTTTACTCTTATGGTGTCTGTCTTGTACAAAACCACTTAACATAGAAATCTGCATATGCAATAGGGGAAATATTTGCAATTTTGATAAGGTATATATCTGATAGTTTTAATTAGTCATTATTTTCCTAGTGGACTCCTGAATTCCTAAATTTGCAGTTCAGTGTGTACTCTGAACTTCACACAGTGATATTTTCATTGAGTTATGCTCCACACATTCTCATTGAATTTAATTTTAGATTTGATATAATGTAGCTATCATTATTAACTCTTCTAGGACACTACATAGAGCTCTTTTATAGTTTAACATCTTGTGAGAATTACCATAAGAATCAAAAATAAAGGAGGCATGTTCAAAACATGAAGATCCAAAAATAAATGCAAAACCATAGTTACAATCTACAATCCTGCAGTCTTGTGTGGAAGACAGACACATAACAAATCATTATAAAAACATATAAAAGTGCTATAACAAAAGTTTACATAGTGTTGTGGGTTTACAGTGATGATGCATTACTCAAACTTGAGAAATGAGTGGTGGCTTTCTAAATAAAGTGACTGCTAAACTGGGTCAAAAAGAATGAACTACGAGAGTTATCTGTTATGGCATCAGGGAGAAGGAAGTGGTGTTTCAAGTTGAGAAAATCATAGGAAAAAATTATTGCAGTGCAAGTGTTCTGGGGATTAAAAGCAGTAACAGAAGCATAAGTTCTAGAGGCAACAGATTAAGATAAGGGGAAAATGTATGGTTATAGATATTCCTTTCAACTAACATGGTCTTGTACACTGAAGGAAGCATATGGATTGGAATATAGCAGTGTATTTAGTGTGCAGAGTTGCTAAAAGTTGCCATACAATAATCCAAGTTTTGCACCTTGGATGGCTGAGTGCATCATACAAACACCAGAAGGTACAGAAATACAGGCAGAGCCATGCTCAGGGAGTTTATCAGCTAGAGTTGTAGGGCTATAAGCAATGGAAAACAATCCCAGCTATATTATAAAGGAATGGGTTAGAACATCTACTAGGCATCATCTCAGATGTTCCTTGATGATTTCTGTCCTCTGGGATGCACAGTTCTGTATGTTCCTCTACACCTGTGTGGGCTCAATTTATTGTCTCACTTCTAAGGAAGAACACAGAGCAGAAGGGATGGACTATCCCCTCAAAAGTTAGGTCATAAAGACTGATTTTTAACCATAATGATTTCTCTCTCTCCCTTTGGGATCATTGACCCTGGTAAACACCAATGACCATGTAGCAAAAAGCTCTGTGGAGACGACCACATAGGAGCTTGGAAACCTATTCTGAGGTCCGCCAACAGTGATGCAATTGGGTTTGGAACTGAATTTCTGCCCTGATTGATTCTGCAATGGTTGCAGTCCCAACAACAGAATAACTACAGTCTCATTAGAAACTTCAACCAAAGGCACCCAGCTAAGCCACCCTCAGATCTCTTTGGCATAGACTGTAGGATATAACAAACATTTGTCATTTTAAGTGCCTCCATTTTGAGGTAAAGTGTTACACAACAATAAATTAATTAGTAAAGGAAGATACTAGATTGATAATATTTGGAACAGTAGTCAGAAAATAAGAGGAACTAAGGCAGCAAGAACTACACACTTATTCAAAATGGATGACAGCACTGAAATAAGGGACTCAATGGACTTAAACTTTTCAGTTAAAGTCCGTTCATCACAACATGCATGATGAAAAGTTTTTAGAGAGACAATCCAGTTTCTCAATCTATGTAGAAATGTGCACACCGTTAGACTCTACTGTGTAGTAAAAGACCTAGCAAAAACAGTCTTTTCTGTTCTCTAAAAACTGTGTTGGCATCTGTAGTGAGCAGGAAAAGCCTTTGGGATGACAATAATACCTACCGATAAGAAAGATGTTTCTCCAAAATAAAACTGAGTAGGAGTTTAGAAGAGCAAACTGATACAGTGTGGAGAAAGCAACCAAGAATATCCACTGTCCAAAGAGAAAGGAGCTTGGTATTGAGCACAGCAAACATTTTGTTGCTTTCCCAAAGAAGATATGCTTGCATAGTTAGATATGTGAGTCTAGGCTTAAAAAAGAGAGGCCAGGGATACCAGCATTTAGCCAGTGTTAGAATTCAGATAAACAATCACCAGGGAAAACAAGCTGAGTAAGAAGAGCTTTTAATTGAGGACAGAATGCTATGAATTACCAACATTTCAAAGAAATATGGAAAAGAGTAAACATTTTAAAGAAAAATATAGACTTGTGAAGATGTATAAGAAATAATAATGACAGGGATTTTAAGAATGTCAGCAGAATTATGATTACCAATGCCAAGAAAGTAGAGGATTTCAAAAATGAAATGACTTATAACATTAAATATTTTATAATATTCCAACAAAATATGAAATAGTAAATGATATTTACATTTAGAAATCAGTGGTGATAGATTCATTTTCCTAAAATAATATCAAAATCATCTTCACAGCACCAATAAATACAGTTTAACACCAGACATGATTATATTCTCTTAACAACAGAGACTGTATTCTCTATTTCTATCTAGTATAATATCTGCCCAAGGACTAAGAATATAATGTGTTATCAATGAATCAATTGTAAATAAAATGTGCTTACAGTGTTCACTCTCCATATATCTATTTATCTCACATAAAGAAAATATAACAGATTGCTATAACACTCAACATTCTCTCTTTTCTCCCTTTGCCTTCTAATTAGCAAAGGGAATAAAGTCTAGCCACCGAGTTAAGTTGTTTATAGTAACCCACTTTGTCTGACAACTTATCTTTTCACTATTGAAAACAAACAAGACAACTATTTGCCAGTATGTGATTTATTCTCTAATTTTTCTTAAATACAAACTGTACTTCCATCAAAATCAGCTATGTGATTATAAACACAGTTTTTTCTACAAGTACCATTGAGGAAGAACGTGTACAAAAACAAACTTCAATTCTCAAAGAAAAAGGAAGAAATAAGCCTGAAATAAAAATACAGAAGTCTCACATGCAATTTCTGACATGATTTATTGACTCCTTTTGTAAAAATGTGGCATCGGATATTCCTTATTCAGGATCACTTGTCACCTCAACTGTGTTCAGTAGTACATGTGTGTTGTATGTTTGTGTGTGTTTATACATTGCTTTTGCTGTATAGCTATAGTCTTTCCATGACTTAGACTTGTATTTTATTCAGTGCTTGGAAATCCATTTGACAGGAAAACATGTCCTAGAAGAATTACGTATGTTTTTATTTAAAACTATCATCATCAACAACAACAAAATCTTCTTCAGGGAAATGTGGCTTCCACAGGGCATTAACCTTGTTCAAGGTGTTATGTTTCATTGTAAATTTTGTTCCTTTGCTGAAATGAACTGCTATTGAAATAGTGTTTTCACGATTCTTGATTTTTCAAATTTATGCAAGTGCTGTACTGCATGAGAATATCTGTATTTAATATGCGAACTGGAATTGGCAAAAGACGGTGGCTGTTCTCCCACTCACTTTAAATAAATCACGTAAAAAATCATGTGTAAGATTTATGAAATATTATCATCAGTAGACATTGAATCAGATCAGTATACTATTAACCTGGAGAAAGATCTTCTACATATATATCCAAACTAAATAAAAATCAATACTAAAAAATGTTCATTTTTAAAACCAGTCTTATGAAATATTTCCCCCAAGTTTGTGTGATAATTAGTAAATTGGTTCTAGCATCTTGTTTATCCCAAGAGCTCCTCTAATACCATGGACTAGCAAATCTTCAGACATGACAAAATACTTAATAGGGAGAAATATATAGATACCATTTTTAATGAAATTTTATTTCAGGTTTACTTCTTCCTTTTTGTTTGCTCAAGAATTGAAACTTATTTTTGAACACATGCTTTGCCAAATTCAAATGTAATAACAATTTTGATAAAACAAGATGTTTTGCAAAGTATTTACCTAAATTACACAACTTTATTGTCATTTTGTATTCTTTGTTTTAACCAGAAAAAATGGTTCTATTTTAGCACAAATACGTACACATATACACAGAGAAACATAAATATAGAAAAAGAGAGAATATAACAATCTGTTGACTACTATCAACATATGAATACTTATGAGGAATTTGTTCTAGCTTGAATTGCCTTAAATTTGGATACTTTGTAAAACTTGAAAATACGCAATAAATTAAAAAAAATGTTATACACAAATTCTTGAACTGGACTTCTGTATCTCCCACTCTCTTAAATGTACACACACTCAAACACCCATGCATACACATACATACATATGAAAGCCCACACACACAAATATAGGCATAGAATTTTTTCCCCATGAAACATTCCAAACAAATCACTGAAATTGTTCATTTTTATTAAAAAATAGAGATATTGGCAGAGAATCTAATGGGGAACACTAGTCATCAACTAAAGAATAACTAACTTGGTAAAGATTTACAATGTTTCCATTTGTTTTCTTTTTTTCCTATTTTGTTCTCTTGAGATGAAGTTGTTCATATTACGTAGTTGGCCCATAAATTTAAATTTGTATACACATAATAACAGAGTCTCAAAGTAATTAATCTAATAATTTTGCAATTCCATTTTTCACAATTTGTTTTTAACATGCAGGTTAAAAAAATTCAGCCCAAAGCATCTAATTTCAAGGGAAAAATAAAAATTCTTTAAGTGGATAGAATATCACAGTTGTCCAGTAACCAAGAAGGACCTCTTCCTCTTCAACTTGGTAACTACTAGAAAGATGACAAAGGAAAAGTCTAGCAGTCTTTCTGTTACTCTTCGACTTGATTGATTGAAAAATTATTTAATTCTCCATAAATACATTTTGAGATATTTTTAGGAAACTATACTTGAAATTTGAATCTCTACATTCTATAAATATGTATCATTCACAATATATGTATACATATGTGTGCATTGCATGTGTGTAAACACATATTCTATATATGGGGAAACACTGAAGCTGCCTCATGCATACATGCATTCACATATAAATGTTTTGTGTGCATGCACACACATACCAAAAACACACACTTTAGCACATTTTTTCATTCAGATTTTCACATACTAAAATGATGTGGAATCTTCCTAAGACATTTTATTCATATATGAGAAGATGATGAAATATTTATTACATTCAGTTAGCTGAAGTCATGTATAATTGTTTTAACAATGCAAAATTTAAGATCCACAACACGCTAATAGTAACCAATTTTTTTCTGTAAAAGTGGCCTATACCAGGACAGGAGCAGTGGTATACCAGTGGCTAAGTGGTTACAGTATTTGCCTGGCATGCACAAGAATTTGAGTTCAAATCCCAGCACCACATGCACAACAGAGTGTTGGAGCAATGGAGACCACATGAAAAACTAAAATAAAATTGATTTTCTCTCTCTCTCTCTTTCTCTCACTGTCCCTCTTCCTTTAAAAAACCCAAAAAGTACCTTATACTTGCCTGTGCAGTTTCTTCTTATCTTCCCTATACATAAAAATATGAAATAAAAACAAAATTATAGTTTGATAGATGGTGGAAAGAGAGTGTTTTGGCTTGGAAGTTCTAAAACTTGTGAAAGTCAATAGCATTTTCTTTAACTATTTTTTGAATATTATTTTGAGTACTTTAAATGGTATTTTATCTTTGACTATTTTATCTGCCATTCTATTGGTAAAGAGAAATGACAAAGATACTTTTATTTTCTCAAAAAATTAAGACTCAGATGGCAATGGAAAAAAATCGTATGGAGCGAAGTTTGTCAAACCCAGGGAGTCAAGGTTGAATGTTTTTCCTCATTTGTGGAGGCTAGAGGTAAACCCAGGTTTGGGTGAAAAGGCAGACAAATTTTTGTATTCAACCCACCAAGGGCATGGCAACACATAATGTAAGGGAACCATAGACTTGAGGGAGGCAGTGGAGAGTGGAGACCTGGGGGATAGGAGAGGGAGGGGAGATAGGTAGAGATCTAGGGAGACTACAGACAACATCACATACTCTTAACTCCATCCCTAGAAGTCAAATAATACTTATGGAATCATTTAATTCAGAAAAATTCACAATCATAGTTTTATACATATATAAACCTATATGTACACACACACACACACACACACACACACACACACATATATATATGAATATTTTACCTGTTGAAGAAGCATAATACAGCAGATTCAAGAGAATAGGTGTGGGAAATGTGGGGTAACTATATTTAGCATCGAAAACGTATCATATTGTTACTTTATACACATTTATGATTATATGACTTGACTCCTCAACAAAAGTAAGTAAATAATAAAGAAAGAGTTAAGAATCAATCTCTTTATGCTCGCTATGTTAAAGTCCTTCCCTGCCAAACATATTTTCCATACATACCAACATTTGCATTTTGTTTTCTGACAAAATACATATGCATCTTCATACAGATGGCATTATTCCTTTAAGTATGGTCTATTGGTTCAAACATGGTAGTTAGTCCTTTTACATTCTGAATTTTCTGCTGTGAAAGGTAATTCATTTGTAAGAATAAGAAAATAGTTATAATTCAATGTTTTTTTCTGATTAAGTTTAAAAATAATTTGTTTCAGAACTGTATTTATCTACAAGTACCTCTGTTCACTTCAGAAACCCATATAGATCATTGTACATGTGACACACACTCTACTGTGGTTTCAAAAACAAAAGAACTGAGAGTCTAAAATAGATATTTTTCTGAACAATTAAAGTACAAAGAAAAATGATATATGGAAAATAATTGAAGAGGGAGTTAGTCAACATTTTACCCAGTACTGTGAAAAGTTTCTATGAGAAGGGAGGAGGTAAGTAAGGGGTGGGTGCTATAGGAATCTCATGCTTAGAGAAAAAAGATGCTGTTAAATATAGTACAACACAGGCTGGCCCCCAAGATCAAAGGATTGCTTAATTCACAATGTAAATTGTGCCAGTACTAAGAAACTATAGAAATATAGTTGATGTTCAAAAGAAAAACAATGGCAATATAATAATTATAATTGCAAAATATAATGTAAAACACACATACAACATGTCTAAAAGATTAGCGGAAGGAAAATATGTATCATTTCCATACTTATGTATTTAGCAAAGTGCTTCAAATACTACAGTGATTTTTCATCCTTGTTTATTATTGAAAAATATGATAAATTTCAATTAAAGTCTAGAATTAATTCATGTATGCTTCCCCATCCCTGTATATTGAATACTATTCATACAGGAAGCTCCTGAATGAAGATAACAGATTAAGAACCTCTGCTTAGCAGAAATGCAGATTGTTTCAAATGCCATTAACACTTAACCATAGTTTGTCTTTAAAAATTATGCAACAGGGCTGGAGTGGTGGCACAGCCATTAAGATGCGTGCCTGGCATGTCCAAGGACCCAAGTTTGGACACCAGCACCACATACTCAGTGAAGAATCGGAGCAATGAAAGCCACAAGAAAAACTAAATAAAATTGATTCTATCTCTCTCTCTCTCTGTCCTTCTCTTTCTTTAAAAAAATTATGTAACAATAATAAATATCATACAGGTATACACACATATATACATACATGTCTCTGTACATACATATACCATACATATACATATACTTAAATCCATAGGAATTTTATAAAATAAAGCAAAAATTACTGGAAATTTATGGGGAATTTTCTTCTCCTGAGTGAATCAAAGAGACTTTTCTTCCTTTACAAAATAGTATTTGCTTTGAAAATGGGTACCTTGGGATCTACAGCTATTTCACAGAAAAAGATCTGAAACAGTCTGGTGCTCAGGTTCCCAGAGTTGGCTGCAGAACAGCTCTCCTGAAAGCTTCTGATAGAATCCAGAGATAAAGAGCCAAAGGTAACAGTGAGGTCTGCCAGAAGAGTCTATAGAATTGCAAGTACTTTCAGAGAAGTTCTCCTAAGGTAATTGATAAAAACTGGAGGTAACGTCCACTGAGGTAAGCAACTATCAAACACAAAAGGTTAAAAAAATTCTGCTGGGAAATGCTGAGATAATCTATCTATTTTATTTTATTTTATTTTTTTAGTCCCTATTTCACAGTCCTCCAAATAAAGTGTTTATTTTGACAATCCAGAGAGGTTTACCACAGACAGCCAGTAATGGAAAAATATAATAATCCTTAAATTCACTTTCTAGGAAAAGTCTACTTGCTATAAAAGAAGGCTGAAAACTGGTAATTTTTATCACATTTGGATTAACTATAAGCAAGCATAGTTTACAAAACCATTGTGGAAATTTAACCAGTTTGGTTCATTGATTAGAACTCTGGCATTTAGTGTAGGAAAAGAGGTGTACAGCTTACATAAAACAGCTACAATTTGTTTTTGATTCTCACACCAAAAATATGGCTACACACAATATAACAACTCTTGTCTACATAAATATTTAAATATTGAATCAGTATCTGACTTATATAGAATGGGCCATAGAATTGTGTTGAAAGGAACTAGTATTTCTTGATTACTAATATTTACCAGATATTATACTTGGTATAAATGTGCCCTGAGTTCATAAGAAAGACATAGTAGCACTAGCAATTCACTCCCAATTTTCTCGGACCACCCATCAAAAATAAAACCCACAGCCCATTACCCTGCAGAAACTCTAGGAGTCCTCAAACTGAGAGTGTCACTGGAAGCCCACTGCCTCTTGGCATACAGGGCCGGTGCTGCCCTAATTATTTTTCCCCTACAATGCCATTGTCTTTTTGTCTGGCTGATTTTATTATGTGGCAATTTGATCAGACACTTTAGAATTATCTTTTTTAAATTAGAAGTATATAGAGAAACAATTGAGGGGGAAACATTATCAAACCAACAGTAATCGATGTATATATATTTTGTTATCCAGGGGTAATGCCAAAACATGGATGACCACCTTGGGTTTCACCTGTTGCAGTTTCCCCCAGAGGAATCCTTGCATTAAATGGGTATCTTGTGGAGGAATGACATCAGCTTCTGGGATGGTTCCCCCTTATTCCCACTCTCCAGTCTCCGATGAGTTCTTCATACACCCTCCCCCCTCCCCATCCCCCTCCCTACACCTCCAAGTATCCTAGGGAGCCATCCCCCTATTACTCTGAGAGTCATTCAATTTGAAGTATTGTTAGGTTAGCCATCTATCCTAATGCTTCCCCATATATTCTAGCATCCACAGATGGGAGAAACCATTTGGCCCTTGAGTCTCTGAGATTGGGATACTTCACTAAGCATAATTCTT
>PVKS010013947.1:0-49561 GCA_004027875.1 Aplodontia rufa | reverse complement strand
TTTCTTTCTTCCTCCCTCCCTCCCTTTCTTTCTTTCTTTCTTTCTCTGTGGTTCTTTGTTGTTGAGTGGAACTCCATTTGTCTGAATAGCTGAAAGCTTTTCATTCATTTTCCCATTGATGGACATATGCATTGCTTCCACATTAGGGCCATTATGAATAAAACTACTATAAACATCAGTCTTTGTGTAGCCTTGTATTTTTATTTCTCCTGGGTAAATACCTAAGAGTGGAAATGCTGGGTCAGAGTAGATGTACATTTAATTTTATTTTTGTAAAAAACCTAATAATAAAAATATGTCTGCAATTTCCTGAGTGACAGGGCTGCTTTTACACTGGTTCCTGACACTAAGCTACTAAATCCCTGCAGTTTCCTGAATGACAGGAGCATCTCTCATTAATGAGGTGACTCTTGGTGGGATCCTGGGTAGCTCCAGGAAGGGGGATGGTCACTGGAGGGACCAAGCCATGATCGGAAGCCTGGAACTTTCAGCCTCACTCCCTATCCTCTGGGGGGGGGGGGTGAAGCAAGTGAAGATTGAGTTAATAATTGATTATGTCGGTATGATGAAGCCTAGATCCATGTCCCTAAAACACAGAGTTCAGAGGACCTCCAGGTTTGCCAGCTCATCCAAGTGCCAGGAGGGTGGCACACCCCAACTCCAGGGGACAGAAGCACCTACTCTTGGGACTCTCTTAGGCCCAGTCCTATGTATCTCTTCATCTGAATCCTTTATCATATTCTTTACCATAAACCTGTCAGTGTGAGAGTTTCCCTGAATCTGATGAATTATTCTAGGGAATTATTAATTCTGAGGAAGGGGTTGGGCTGTAGGAACCTCATTTTTTTTTTTTAAGAGACAGTGAGAGAGAATCAATCTTACTTCGTTTTCATGTGGCCTTCGTTTCTCTGACACTGTGTTGTGTATGTGGTGCTGGGGTTTGAACCTGAATCTTCACGCATGCCAGGCAAGCACCATAATAGCTGAGCTACCACTCCAGCCCCAGGAACCTCACTTTTTATACCCAGTTGATCGGAAGTATAGGTGACAAATGATGACTTGTAATTGGCATCTGAAATGGGTACAGTCTTTTTTGACTGTGCCTTTAACCTGCGTAGTATCAGGATTGACCTGCCTTGCCCAAGACTCACTTGGTATCTAGAGAGTTGGAGAATTTTCGTTTGGTGGCTTTTTGAAAAAGTCACACTTTTGGGGTCGATATTGAAGCATCCTAAGAGTATAGAAAGACGTGGTTTCCCCCTCTTTAGTAGGAGTGTTGGCATCATTTTACAATGTGTGAGAGTTCTACTTATTCCACAATTTCACCAACAGTTAGTATTATCCAACCTTTTCATTTGAGTCACATTGGTAGCTATGGAGTGGTATATCATTGTGGTTTTAATCTGCCTTTTAAAATGCACTCCTTCTTAGTGACTAACGATGTTGAGACCTTTCTCTCATGCTTTCTGACGACTTATCCCTCTTCAGGAAATGGCTGTTCAAATCTTGTGGCTATTAACCATAGTTGATCTTTAATCAGCTTTCTAGTACTGTAACAAACATCTGAGATAATCAACTTCTAAAGAGAAAAGGTTTATTTTGGCTCACAGTTTTGGGGGCTTCAGCCCTTGCTTGACTAGCCTGTTGCTTTTGGGCTTATCACAAAGCAGCTCATCAGTGCAGGAGCTCGTGACAGAACAGAGTCACTTGCTTCGTGGTGAGGGAGGAAGCAAGAGAAAGAGTAAGAATCCAGGTCCCAAGACCCCCTTCAAGGGCAATTCTCCAGTGACCTGAAGAGCTCCCACTGAGTCCCATCTGTCAGAAATAACTGAGGTGCTGTAGGAAATCAAACATGCGTTTGGAAGCAGGTGGGCCTGCTACAGAATCTGGGTAGCCAGCGTACCTGGGTGGGCAGTCCACCTGCTTATAGCCTCATCCTGACACACTGCAGCCTTATTCTGATTGGAGGATTTCAGGGGTACAATCTATGCTATTGGCTAATTTTAAAATTGAGGTGGGCAAAGGGAAGGGCTAAAATTAAAATGGCTACAATTAGATCCAATTAAAGTTATATTCTGAAAACAGACCACCAGACTTTCTACTTCTCACACAGCTCTGAAAGTTTCTCCCACCTCCCAGTACACCTCTGTGGGACCAAACCTATAACACAAGGGCCTTTGGGGGGAAACATTGGCCTTTATTTCTTCCATTTTTCCCCAACCTTGCTTTTCCCTCATTCTTATTTGGAAATCACTTATACATATATTATACTCCTTGATGTTTTCCCACTGGTCACTGAGCCTCTGTTTTCTTGGGTCCCTCTTTCCCAATCTGCTTCAGTTGAGATAATTGGTATTGACCTGTTTTCAAGTGCACTGGTCTTGTCTTCTGCATTGTCTAATCTAATGTTAAAGGCATAATTTTTCACTTCATAAATTGTATTTTTCAGTTCTGTAATTTCCACTTGTCTCTTTTTAAGAAGCTCTTCATTAAGGTTTCTATGTCCATCTATTCCTTTTAATCCTGGAGGTTTTTTCTTTTTTGGTAATGGATGGTTTAAAGTCTTTTCTATCACCCCCATTCGTGCCAGCTCTGGTTCTCTTTCTGTTGACTTTATTCTCCATTATGGATTATATTTCTTGTTACTCCATATGTCTAGTAATTTTTTATTGAATGCTGGACAATATAATGCTACATATTGAGCCTGGGTTAGAAAGTTGGTTCCATTTTGAGTGTTGAGTATTGCTTCAAGGTTCAGCTTAATCCTGCTGGGGATATTTTTATTTTAAGCTTTGTTAAAATGAGTCAAGAGTGGCCACTTCCAAGCTACTGTAATCCAAGTGACTCAGAGGGTGAGGCAGGAGGACGGCAAATTCAAAGCTAGCCTCAGCAACTTAGCAAGGCCCTTACATAACTTAGCGAGACATTGTCTCAAAATAATAAATAAAAAGGGCTAGGGATGTGGCTCAGTGATTAAGCAGCCATGGGTTCAATCCTCAGTACCAACCAACCAACCAACCAACAAACAAACAACCCACATGGTAGGTCTAGCATAGTTCTACTCCTAAGGATCGGCCCCTTTTCGGGGTTTCAGCTGAATGCTCAGACTTCAGTGATAGGTCTAAACTGTTACTGGCCGGAGATCCAACGTCTTCCATCTTTGTGCATCTATCCAGTTTGCGGCCTCTTGGTAGTTATTCCCCGCCAGGTTCTGTTGGTCTTGTGCACCTGTGCAGCTTTATGTTTGGTCAAAGACCGATGAGAACCCACATGTGGAAACCTGACTCTGCAACCATGAGGCCACCTGCTGTCTGTTGGGATCTAGTCCCTGTGCTGCCATTTAGCAAGTGTCACCTGCAGGAAGCAAGACGGAAAGTGTGGAAAGAGCAGCTTAAGTTATGAGTTTCCTCTGTTCAAGAGTCACTGGCTGTGTTTTTGTAATTTTTTACAAGCCCTGGGCAGAGCTTTTGGCACATATTAGGTGCTTAGTAAGGTGTTTTTAAAGGAGGAGGGTGTGATGAATTTGGCTTATTTAAGTCCTACTTCTGGAAATACCCACAAGGCTATTCAAATGACCCACCCAGAGCATTAGTCTCCATCTCCTCCACCCACACCCACCGTCCCCTCAGGGGTAACCAATTTTCTCTTCTGAAGCTGGCAAGCACGTTTTTGTGCATTCCAGTGACTCAGTCTGTAAAGCTTTGAGCTTGTAGAGAACAATCAGAATTACATTCATCCACCGTGAAGATGCACACTGTCCTCTGGGGGATTTGATACACTTTTTCCAAATCAGCTAAATGCTCTCTGGAAGAATTATTGATGTGGAGGGGAGGCTGTGAACAACTTAGCATAAATCACCATTCAGAACAGATTCTAGAAGCCCTGCATATAGATTTTCATGTTGCCAAGAAAAGAGCCTCTGAAAGCTGCTCAAAGTGGGAGGAGGAAAGTGTTGGGAGCCCCCTGAGGAGACGGCTCCAGGCTGAGGATGCTCTTGGGAGAAAGAGACCCCAATGAATGCCTCCTGGCTGCTTGAATTCACCTCAAACAGCCGGCACAGACCGATCTTCCAGTGGCCCATTTTCTGGACCAGTGAACAAAATGAAAGACCAGCCTCTTTCTTTTGTTTCCATCTTGACTAGGAAGAGCAGATTTCCAAAGCAAGGATTACTTCAAGCCCGCTTTGGAGATTATGCTGGGACTTTCCACACTCTGCCATTATCTATTGTCTACCCCATCACTGACACACACACACACACACACTGCCATCCTCCCTTCTGTGCAAGATGTGGCTTTGTAATGAATACAAGAGAAAGTGCTCTAAAGCACTAGTAATCAGAGAAATGCAAACCAAAACTACATTAAGATTTCACCTCATGCCAGTCAGATTGGCAAAAATGAAGAAAATAAACAATAACAGATGCTGGAGGGGTTGTGGGGAGATGGGCACACTAGCATACTGTTGGTGGAACTGCAGACTGGCACAGTCTTTCTGGAAAGCAGTGTGGAGAATCCTCAGAAAATTAGGGATGGACCCACCATATGATCCAGCTATCCCTCTCCTGGGTATTTTTCCAGAGGAATTAGAATCAGCACATTACAGCAACACAGCAAAATCCATGTTCATAGCAGCTCAATTTACAAAAGCTAAATTATGGAAACAGCCCAGATGCTCCTCTGTCTCTGGATGAATGAATCTAAAAGCTGTGATATATATATATATATATATATATATATATATATATATATATATATATATATATATATATATCATGGAGTTCTACTCTGCAATTAACAACAATGAAATTGCAGCCATTGAAGGTAAATGGATGGCTATGGAAGAAATCATGCTGAGTGAAGTCAGCCTAACCCAGAGAACCAAGGGTCAAATGTCTTCCCTCATCTGTGGAGGCTGTAGTTAAACCCAGACCTGTGTGAAAGGTGGTCAGTCTCATGTATTAGACCCAGCAAAGGCATAGTAACTCATAATCTAGGGCAATCATAGATGTGTAGAGGGAGGCAGGGAGAAGGGCAGGGGCGGAGGGCAAGGGAGGGAGGGAGATCTAGGAGGTAATTCTGATTTAAGAATATATGCATATCATATTGTTACTTTATATACATTTATGATTGTACAATAACTCAATTTATTAATTAAAACAAAAAGATGTGGCTTTGTGTCAATAACGCCATCCTGCCTTCCAGCCACTGAGCGGGTGGTTTGGGTTCAGAATCCCTATAGCTCCTTCAGTGGGCCTGACCTTCCAGCTAAGCCTTCCTCTTCATCCACACACTCTTCCCTCAATGCTTGCATTTTGGTTTCAAAAGCACAAGACAAACAAGGGATCGAAAAGACTAAATAAGGGAGAGTTTTAATTTTCCTCTGGGGGAGGGGAAAGGGAACAAGTTATGATTTTCTTTCAAGCAAACAAACTGTTTTCCATATGTCTCCATATGGAAAGCTGCTTTGCCGTCATTCTGCACGTTCCTTGGAGAATTCCAGTGGGGAGATCCTAGGAAGCAGCCCATTTTTCTGTGGTGCAGGGAAGACGTGTTTTTCTCCTCGTGGAAGAGTCCCTAAGCTCTGGTATCTGGGCTTGGCAGCCCACTCCAACTCCACGCCTGAAAGAGTGCCAGAGAACAGGGAGAGAAGGGTCTGCTTCCTACTACTCGGAGGGCTGCTGGACATGGGGGTGTGGTGAGGGCCTGGTCTCCTGACCTGCAGCAGTTGCTGCTCCATACTTCCACCCCTGACCCCCAAATAGAGGCCCTGCCCTTCACCAAGGGATGGGAGTGGGGGCTGCACCTGGCAGAAGAATGGTCCAGAATTAACTTCTGCGGGGTTACCTTCTGGGGCCCCCACAGCCTGCTCTCAAGCCTGGAGAGGGAGCCTTTCCCATCCTTGCCAAGACCTCAAAGGCTTTGGAACCTGACCTTGTCTCTTCCAACATCAGCACCTTCCATTCTGCTATTGCTGTGACAATAAAGTGAATATTCTCAAGATTTTCTCACAAGTAAGTTCTCAAAAATCGGATTCTGCTGTATCTTTACATTCCTCCCTGGGTGCTCCTTTTGCAATCCGCCCTCCCTCCCCTACCTCCCAGGACCCCGCCTGCCACCTCCTCTCCTCCAGCAAGAAGCAGTGTTCAGGGATGCACTGGCTCCTCCCTCAGGCTGTGGCATTGTTCCTGGGGGGTGACCAACATGCCATGCTCTGCCTAGCGCACCCCCGTGCCACTCCGCAGCACAGCATTGCTCCCTCAGGAGGTCTGCTTCCTGCCAGGCTGGGGCAGGCGCCCTCCTCCTGGCACCATCGTTAGCTGAACGTCCCTCATCGGGATTCTTCGCCCACTTTCATTGAATAAGTACTGGGAAAGCAAAGGCCGTGGAAATGGAAGCAGGGGGCAGAGTAAAGACTGCTCGCCCTGTTTAACTGTAACTTCCTTTCTCTGCCTGCCTCTCCACTGGGTAGCCAGCTCCGGGAGATTTGTACTCATCTCCCCTTTACCTCCAGTGCCCAGCACGGAGCTCAGCAAGTGGAAGGCGTTCAACAAGTCTTTGCGGTATGAACCATAACTATTTTCTGTTTTGTTTCTGGGCCTGTTTTCAACTATGCTGGAAATTGGAAATTTCAAATCTCTTTCCAGGAGGGATCAACTGGGTAATAATTAAAGGAACAGAGAGAACAAAGACACTGGCTCATCTGGAAACTGACCTCCTCCCCTGACCTGTTGGGAATATATCATCATTGGTATGGTGGCATCAGAGTTTTAAAACATGTCCTCAGATTCTCCACAACATTCCATCAAAAGACGCAGCCTGTTCTCCTCCCCTGGAGTGCGGGTCAGTCTTAATGGCTTGTGTCCAGACAACAGGCTGTTGCGGAAAAGGTGATGTGTTAATTTGGAGGCTAGGTTGTGAAGCGGTGCTTCCATCGCTCTTCTTCTTGCTCTGTGGGGCAGCTGCCATGTGTGTGGCTATTCCAGCAACCTACAGAGAGACCCACACCGCTAGGAGCAGAAGCGTCCTGCCAGCAGACAAATGAGCCACTATCTTGGGAACCGCTCCATTCGCCCCACCAAGACTTCAGAAGGCCACAGCCCCAGCCAAAACCTTGGCTGCAGTCTCTTAAGACAGTCTGAACCACAGCCACTGGGCTGAGCTGTTCCCAGACTCCCGAGCCACAAAATAATCTATAGGTTGTAAATGTTTGTTTTAAACCACTGTTTTGAGGGTGATTTATTATGTAGCAGTAGATAATTTGCATAATTTTTCTGTACACTTGAATTTATGCAGAAAACGAGAGGAGTAAGCAGAGATTCCTCTGTAAGAAAAGTCTCCTCTATTCAGGAGAAGAAGGCGGAGTGTGTCTGCGCAACCTCAATGGCCATGTTGTAGCCTGGATCTCTATGTCCCAAAAATGCATAAGTTTATTTTTTATCAATTTTATTTATTTTTCCATCTGGCCTTTATTCCTCCGACACTTAGTTGAGTACGTGGTGCTGGGGTTTGAACCCAGATCCTCGTGCATGCCAGGCAAGCACTCCAACCACTGAGCCACTGCTCCAGCCCCTCAAAATGCACAAATTTAAATCCAATCCCCATTGCAGTGACATTAAGAGATGAAGCCTTGGGAGGCAGGGTTACTTCCTAACAGTGGAGTCCTCAGGAATGAGATTCGTGTCCTTTATTTTTTCTTCCACTTTTCTTTCTTTCTTTCTTTCTTTTTTTTTTTTTTTTTTTTTTTTTTTTTTTTTTTTTTTGTGCTGAGGCATGCTAAGCAAGTGACACACCAGCCCTGGGGAATTTGAGTTCTTTTAAGAGGACCCCACACACACACACACGCCCCACCCAGAGCTCTCTTATGAAGACTCAAGTAGAAGCCGGTGGTCTGCAGCCTGGAAGGGGCCCACTGGGCATCCTGCTGCCCTGTTCTTGGACTTGCAGCCTTGTAACCAGTAAGAAGTAAATTTCTGTTGTTTATAAGCCATTCAGTCTGTGGCACTTTGTTATAGCAGCGTAAACTTGGATAAGTAGTTTCTTGTCTTGCCTGCTGGGAGGCTGGGCCTATCTCACAAGCCCACATTTCCCGCCTCCTCCGTGGCTCCCCTACAGCTCTAAATGAGTGCAAACGGAAGTGGACAGATGGTTGCTCATTCCTGAAAACTGTCTATGTGCTTAACACTATTCTACAGAGTCCCGCATGGTAACTCGTTTAATCCTCACAACCGCTCTGTGAGTTACTATTATAGTCCCTGCTTTATAAACGAGGAAACCGAGGCACTGAGCAGTTAGCTAACTTTCCAAGTAGGTTTTCACGTTAGGGAAGGGTCATGCATAAATGAAGGCTTCTGGGGCTGGAGCAGCGACTCAGAGGTTGAAGCGCTGGTCTGGCATGCACAAGGACCCAGGTTCAAACCCCAGCACCATATATACAACCAAGTGTTAGAGAAACAAAGGCCAGATGAAAACCTAAATAAGAATTGATTCTCTCTCTCTCTTTAAAAGAAACATTTTTTTAAAATGAAGGCTTATTGTGAAACATCGTTTTAACAAATATGTTAATATTATTTCATTTAATCTACAACACAGACCTGAAAGGAATACACCCATGCCTCCTCTTTTAAGGATAGCAAAGGTAAGGCCCGGGAGGTTAAGTGACTTGCCCCAAGCCACACAAGAAGTTGCAGGCCTGGGTTCAAAGTCAAGGTCTGCTGCTTCCAAAGCCTTTCCATAGTGCTCAGCTGCCTTCCCAGCCCCCACTACCCTCTCCCTGCTCTCAGCTTCAGATGCGTGTTTGGCAAATCCAAAAAAAATCACCCAGGTGCTGGACAATGGCCTAAATGAGGAATGAGGTGACAGCCCTGAATTCACAGGTCCCCAGACACCTCTTGGCAGCTGTTTGTCACAGTGCTGTCCTGGTAGCCTTGGTAAGAGAGCTAGAGAAGTATGCAGAGAAGAGCAGGGGAAACATAGAACCATGGGGAACCCAAGCGGGAACCACGGAACAGCGTCAGCCCTGGCTATGTGAATGTACATTTGTTTTTGATTGTTGAATAAGGATTCCCCCTTAATTGTTAGTCCATATTCAACTAATAAAAAAAAATAAAAATAAAAAGAATTAAAATAAAAAAAAAAAAGCAGGCTGCGGTGGGCCCAGCACAGAGGCAGGAGTGGTAAATCCAGCGGGGCCAGTAACCCTGTGACATCCCTGAGGCCAACCCCGCCGTCTCTGGGCTTGGCTTGGCTTCTTGGGATGCGGCAGGAATTCAGGGTTGGGAGGAAGATCTCTCCAACTGTCAGGAGAGGAAAGGACCCCTGGAGATGAAGTTGGACAGGAGGATTTGTGAAGCAAAAGAAATTCACATTGTGCCCTCTCATCTGTGCGGTGGAGAACCCGCTTCCCTGCAGTACAGCATTCGCTGGCTTGTCCTTTAACCGACTCCGTTCCAATCTCGCCCTTTCTCTTCCCTAGTGCTTGAGACACACTGACTTAACAGAACAGCTGAGAAGGCTTCCTTGTGCGCTACGAACTTCTGGCTCTCCCCGCGTTTCTCTCAGGAAGTGGCCTGAGTCCACTTTTTGGTACCCAAGATGGTCCAGCTTTACCCTAATTCAAAGGGGAGAGGAGAGCTAGTAGGTCAGATCCTGAGGGCTGAAGGATCACTTGGAGAGCTGGTTAGAAATTCAGCTGCACACCAGCAATTTTGATCCGTTAGGTGCCCCCTATGGATCCGCATTTGTAAACCATCCATTGCCCACTTGGAGAAATTCTGGAATAACAGCTTTCCAGGCAGAGTCAAGGAAAGCTTCCCATATCCATCCCCCCTGAAAATCACTAAGACTCTGGTTATGGCATTTACCATAAGGAGTGGGTAGTGAAGAAGTGTCCAGGACAGGGCTTCTGAGGTGCTGGTTACACTGGGTGTGTGGTATGTGAAAACACCACATTGTGCACTTAGAACATGTAAAATTTTCTCTACTGCAATAAAATTTTACAAAAACCAACTCCTGGTGGATAGATAAGTATGACTAATAAGATTAACAACTTCTTAGGAAACATAACCACACTGACAGATTGGAAGAAGAAAAGAAGTTACCAATTCACTTTGGAAAATTGGATCCTGATTATGTATTATAAAACTAAAGAGAAAAAGGGCTTTCGAAATGTTGTACTCCAGTAAAGTAAATTTGTTTCTCATAAAGGACATGGGTTAGCAATTCTGAAATTATTTTTACATGTACACTAGGTCTGTGCAAATAAAAGAATACTTTGTAGATAATGAAGTTAGATTTTTTTTCAGTAGCAAAGAAAGATAAAAATGGTGGAAATGGAAGAATCAGAGGAGCTCTACAGTATTGGATTATAAAGTAAGGTACAAATTCATGACTTTTATTTTGTTTTCGTGACTTTTAATATACATTAATGCAAAACACATAGGAGTGGAATAAACACGTTTGTACATTGCACATACTTCACATACTTCCTAGTTTTCCCTGTTGAGAAACCTAGAAGCAATGATGTCTCAGTAGCAATGAGCACCCTCAGCACCAAGACAATGGCTTCTAACACCATTCTGTGATTAAAAACTGGGAATCCTTGGGTAAATGGCTCCAAGTCCTGGACAGGGAAAACACAAGATGAACCTGGAAAATCTTGTGAGACCAGAAAGTAAAAAAGTATCTAGAATATCATATCATGATAGATGATATTGATAGGAACCAACCTGAAAATAAAGCACACAATGGTGAAATCAGGCATAATCTGAGCAACAAAATAAGTAAGAAAGAAGTAGATTATAAATCACTGAACAAAATCAAGACCCATAGTGAGATAATTGGGTAAATAAATGAGAGGAAAAAGTTAGCACTTCATAGAGCAGAATTCCAGTTAATAAACTCAAGAGGGGTTATAGAAAATATCATTAGGCAAACAAGGGAATAATTAATTACTGCAGGCAAGAATCATCAAGAGATGTGCAGATTAGTGTGAAATTAAAATGAGAAACAGGATATGTGTGTAGTCTCAAAGAATCTCCCTATAGGATACTCATTACTTATAAAGGTAAAAATAGAAATTTACTATGGAGAATTCTAGTACAAACCACCTTACTCAAAATATTGAAGTTAACCTGACCAGTAATAATGTCAATATTATATGCGTTCTGATACGATGCTCTGAGAAGAGCAAAATATCACGTGGATGGTGTTCTTGTCAAAAATAAGCAAAACAAAACAAAAAACATAACCCTAATCTATTCACCAAATAAGCCCAACAGCGTCAAGTGCAGACTAGGATGTGCAGTAACTAGAATTTTTAGTGTTGCTGGTGAGAATTCAAAATGGCACAGCCACTTTGAGAATTGGTTTGGCAGTTGTTTTTATATATAGTGAAACATACATTCGGTCATGTGATCGAGCAATTCCATGCCTAGCTGTTTACCCAACATCTATTAATGCTTGTATCTGTCTATACACACACACACACACACACATACACACACAGCAGCTTTATTCATATTTGCCCAAAACTGGAAACAATTCAAATGCCTATCAACTGGTGAATGAATAAACAAATTGTGTTATATCCACATAGCTGAACACAGCTTTGTCATGAAAATCTACTGATAGAACAAAAGGAATGTTCCTCAATGCATTTTACTAAGGGAAAGAAGCCAGATTCAAAAAGCTCCATCCTGTGTGATTCTAAACAATATGTTCTGGACAAAAAAGAAAATAAACAAAAAAACTAGAGGGATTGAACATAAGCAGTTGTCAAGAGGTAGTCCATGAGATGACCGTGACTACACATTGGAATGAAGGAGCTGTAGGCTTTCCTCTACGTTGATCTAGGTAGCTGTTGCATAACTGTGTTTGTCAAAATTCAGAACTGCATGCTAAAAAGGGAGAATGGTACTGCATGTTAGTTGTAAATTTTACATCAAAAACCTGACTTAAGAAAAGACCCAGTGAACCAAGACTTCTTAGGCATGCTATGTTTTTAGTTACTAATAATTGGAATAGTATCGATAATCATGAGAATACATCAGATAAACTCAAATTGAGGAACATTCTACAAAATAACTATTCCAAAGTATCAAGGCAATGAAAGACAAAGACTTAGGAACTGTCCCCACTTGGAAGAAACTAAGGATACACAACAATTTAAAGCAATGGGTGCTGAACTCTAAAGAATAATTAGAGGACAAATAGCAAAATAGGATTAAGATCTGTGAATCAGCTAACAGTATTGGGACAATATTAATTTTCTGGTTTCAATAACTGTACTACGGTTTTGTAACATGTTGCTATTAGAGAAAAGTTGGGTGGAGGGTATGCAGTAATTCTCTGAATTATATTTCTAACTCTAAGATTATTTCAAATTTTCTATTTATCAAACGACTCTTCAACAGTGTGAAAAAGATAACCCACAGGCCGGGTGTGGTGGCGCACATCTGTAATCCCAGTGGCTCAGGAGGATGAGGCAGGAGGATTGCAAGTTCAAGGCCAGCCCGGACAACTTAGCGAGACACTGTCTCAAAATAAAAAATAAAAATGGGCTGGGGACATCAGTGGTTAAGCACTCCAGGGTTCAATTCCAGTACCAAAACCAAAAAAGAAAGAAAAGAAGAGAAAAAGAAAAACATAAACATTGCACAGCGAGGGAGACAGCATCCGAGATACTTACATCCAACAATAAACTCATTCCCGTAAAATATAAAGAAGTTTTACAAATTAATAATACATATACATATATATTCCTTCTACATATGTCTATATGTCTCGCATAAATGTATACACACACATATAAAGTATCTACATGACTCAATAGAGGAAGGACGAAGACTGCTCAAGGCACATCACAGGAAAGGAGATCCGAATGCCAATAAACATAAAAGCTGTGTGCAATTTCATTAGTCATCAGGAATATGCAAAATAAAACCACAACGACATGCTGCCACCCACTTAACATAACTGCCATAATTAAAAGAGAATAACACCAAGTGCTGGCAAGGATTTGGATTAGTAGAGGACTTTCATACGCCTTTGGTAGAAGTGTAAATTGGGACCATCTGCCGACAGCGATAAGCAAGGCCAACCCCCAGCAATTCTGCTTCTAGGTCTATATAACTGGGGGAAAACACATTCATATATTCTCCAAAAGCCATGTACAAAACCGTGGTGCAAGTGATGTTTGTAATCATCCCAAACAGAGAGGACCAGGTGGCAATCAACCTAAATGGTGACACATTCATGAGAGAGAACAGTATGTCACAGTAAAAGTGAAGGAACAACAGCACTGTTGGACCACACAGACTCAATAATGAGCAAAAGAGGCACAATTCATCTCGAGGGTAGAAGCCAAAAAAGCGCTTATCTTCAGGAAGAGGCAGGAGTGACAGGGAGCGGGGACAAGGGGACAGTAATTTCACAAGTGTGTTCAGTTTCTGAAAATGCATTGAGCTGTGTACATGCATCTGCATATGTTATTCTTACAGAAGCATTTACTGTTTAAAATCTTTTAGAAGGGGGCTGGAGCGTCGGCTCAGTGGTCAACCACTGAGCACCTCGCCTGGCATGTGCAAGGACCAGGGTTCAAACCCCAGCACCACATACACAAAAGTGTCAGAGAACCAAAATCCAGATGAATAAATATAATTGGTTCCCTCTATTTCTCTCTATCATTTTCTCCCTCTCTCTCTTAAAAAAAATAAAAGATGGAGAACAGAGAAATGGAAGCATTTTCATAAAAAAAATTTAAAAAGTCCCTTTGTCTTGAAGAAAACATAGTTGTCCTATATAAAACACTTCTCCTTATGGGTGAAGATAAATACCTAGGATAGCCTTTCAAATGTAGGTACGCTGTAAAACCCAAGACTTCCATATGCGGAAACAGTAAGAGCAACATAACTAATACCAAAAAGGAAGCAGGCAGAAAATTAGAGGAGACGCTAACCCTACACATCTGGAGATCCAAAGCCAAACCAACAGCCACCACCAAATTAGCTTCCAACAAATCAGGTCGGAGAAGTGAACAGGATCCTCAAAGCACCATGACCAGGATGATTTCGGGAATCTGCCTTCTCAGAGTGAAAGGCACGGGTTACTTTGAGGAGCAAGGATAAGGAACGAGAAAGCTGTGCTGCATAATGAAAGGCGTCTGAATGAATAGAAGATAATTCCCTTGGACATGAAATGCAATCAAGTCAAGACCTATATTTTATCTCTGCTGGAGGCAGTCGTATTTGTTAGTAAAGTACTGGGATAATCAACCATTGTTCTCCCTGCCAAGACTGTCAAAACAAATACAAGCTTCTTTGCTCAGTGCTAAAAATGTCTGGGCCTTTGGAGAACAGCCGGGCAGAAAGCAATCTTGTTCAATTTCAGCACATTTCCCCCAAGTATTAGGCTGTCCGAACGCAGCCCACATCAAAGCATCCCAGGCACCCACTGCAGGGACAGATCTGTCACAAGAACACATCTTATCAAACCCGAGCGAGCTGAATGCACAATGGAACCACTTTAAACTTGTCCAACTCCCTGTCGGCAGGGGCAAGGACTTTGAAGCATAAGAAAGCTACTCTAAACAGATAATTCCTTTGAGGTGCTTTTTAGAAGTATAAAAAAATAATGTTGCTGTGCTTGCAAAGTACTGTGTATTGATAAGCCAGTGGGGGTGTTAGAAATGATTTGTGATCTCTTGGTTACCACCGATGCCTAAGGGACATCTTCTCCTAAGTATTTGCAGGATCCTTCTCCTGCTATTAAGTCGATTCTCATTAAAGCACGTCTTATTTGTACCTTCATGATTTGTATTAATTAGGGGGTGTGTCAGTTACGATGACTAGGGATGCCAGTAACTAGAAATTAAAAATCAGCTCAACTGCCTTAAACAATAAGAAACTGCCAATCAAATAGCAAGAGTGCTGGAGGTAGAGCAGTCTGAGGAAGGTCAGCCCTGGAAGTCTCTCAGATGAGCCTGTCCGGGACTCAGGTCCTCTCCATCTTTCCATTCTTGGTTCCCCCGAGGTCCTAAGATCCCAGCATTGTTCTCAGGCATGAAAATGTCCAGAAGTGAACTTGTGGGTTTCTTTTCATCTGGAGGAAAAAAATCTTTGCTAAAGTGCTCTCAGCAAATTCCTCATCATGTTTTATTGGCCAGAATTGTGTCATGTGCCTATATAAGCCAGTCACTAGAAAGGCAGATGAGAGTCACAATGCAGTTATTGGACCAATTTACTTCTTTTGGGGGGAATTTTTTTATTGGCACATTGAAGTTGTACACAATGATGATATTCGGTGTTACATATGCATGCGTGCACACTACACAATAATATAATTTGACCAATATCCCACCTGAGCACACCCCCTCCTCCTCTCATCCCATGATCCCTTTCTTCTGCTGCTAGGCACAGAATACACCTTTTTTCCTCCCAATCCATACCCTCCCTCTCTTCCCTCCTGTCCCTCCTCCCCTCTCCCCTTCTCTTTACTCTACTCTTCCTTAGTTCATCTAATAATTTGTTATTTGAATGTGTCTTTATTTAATCCTATCCTTCCCTCCCCCATTCCTTTATATTAGCCTAGCTTCCACAGATGAAAGAAAACATGACTTTTGGTATCACTTAGCATGATATTCTCATTTCCATCCATTTGCCACTGAATGCCATAATTTCATTCTTTCTTACAGCTGAGTAGAACTCCATTGTGTGTATATGCCACAATTACTTTACCTATTCATCTAGTGAGGGCATCCAGGCTGTGAATTGTGCTGGCACAGACACTGTAGTGGATGTGTCACCATAGTATGCTGATTTTAGTGGACCAAACATGGGTTTGGGGTGCAATTTGTATGACTCATGCGATGGAGCAGGAAAAACAAAGGTATGTGGAGTCCTGCCTGCTAAGAAGGGGAAAGTTGTTGGGTGGGCAACTCTCTGTGTCTGCCACAATTAGGATGCAGAGGAAATAAGTTTGGGTTAACCAAATTTTTGACTTCACTGTGCGATATGTGAAAATTCTTTCAAATTGTTAGCCTGACTACTGAAAACTTCTCTGAAATGTATTAACTCACTCTCTTTCCTACTCTGTAAAGTGGAACAACCGCTGTGGTGTGTCTATGTCTAATGACACCTCCTTTCTCCCATTTCCGCATCCTCAGGTGTCCAGCAGAAAGCCTCTAGCTACCGTATTTGTACCATTGGACCCTGTCCCCGCCTTTGGCCAAAACTGATTAGGGCTGAGGTGGACAGCACCCATCAGGTTCTTGTCTCTTCTCTGGGAATCTGGAACACGGGCAACATCTGGTGGCCTCAGGCTTTGTGATCCGGCCTGTAAAGTAACCTTTAGAACTGTGTGACGGTTTTTTTTCTGTCACTTAAGAAAGTGAAGAAAAAGCAGGTGTTTGGGAATGTAAAAATGAAAGAGAAAGAGAAAGGAGTAGAAATGAGTTTAAATGAAAGAGACGCACAGAAAGGAGTAGAAATGTGTCCATAAGACACATTGAAATACCCCTCATCACACCACACACACACACACTCACACACACACACATACTCACACACTCACACACTCTCACACACACTCACACACACTCACACACACAAGCCAACTTGAGGTAGTTATATTACGAGCAGCAAGAGTGCTAACCAACATGTGAGCACGCAGTGTCCTTCTTCAGACATGACAGAGGATCCTGTGGGCTGCTAGGGTCTTCATCTAGACCTTGTAGTTTCATCATTCAGAACTCTGTGAAGAAAACCCAGACAAGTCACATCCGTCGTAAGTTCACCCCAGAACTTGCCTTGGTTCGCCTTCAATCTTATCGTTGGTTCAGATTCTAAGGCTTCAACTCTTCCCTGAACATCACTCCATAAGGCATACAGTGGTGACAGGTGACCATGTCCTGTGTTTGGGGTGTGGTGTGTTGCATGGGGGAGGGGAGGTGATGGGAGTCACATTCATTGAGCTCTAACTATCTGCCTTTTCATGGATGGTGTACTTTAATCCTCACCACATTCTAGTAATAATGATAAAACCATTTGATCATTGAAGAAGCTGCGTCTCAGAGAACTACATTGATTTTGTTAAGGTCTTATGACCAGAAGGCCACGGAAATCTTCAAACCCAGGTTGGGTTCTTCCAGATCCACGAAGAACTAAAGTTGATGATATTTTCACTCTTTCATATGGTTATACAGAAAAAAAAGTGCCTTGATTGGATGTCCTATTAGGTAGATTCAGGTTCACTGACTCAGGCTTTTAGATTTGTACAATACAGGAGATTCTTGACCTTGCGGGGAAGAGACAAGGACAGAACTCCTAGCACCAGATCTATTAAGGACACTTGTGCGTATTCTAAATAGAACATCGCTTTATCCAGTAGGAACTGAGGATAGCAATCTTTAACACCTTATTTATAAAGGTGGGAAAAACAAAAGCCAGAGAAAGTAAATGAGGAACATGAGATCTTTAGACAGCCACAGAAGCTCACTGTAGCCTCCGGCTCTCCTGTCTCTGTAGGAGAGTGTTCTGAAGCTTCTGAAATTTCTTGACCAATGAAAGGTGATCGAAGTTCTAGAGGTTGTTTTTCTGTTTTTTACTTTTTTAATATCACACACACACACAACCACTTTCACATCCTCGGACTCCATACTGTCTGCCGGCTGCCAGTTAGCAAGAGGGCTGGGAAGAGCTGAGATGATACTGGAACCGGCCTGGACAAAATGAGATTAGGGAGATTCAGCCAAAACCTTTGACCTCAGTGTGGTTTGACCCCAGCAAAAGAATTATGCAAGTACTGAAACCAGACTCTTCAAACTCCTCAAAATTGACACAGCCAAGCATAAAGCTCCTATCTGGAATATGCAAATGAGAACCGAAATGTTTATCTTCTGATGTTCTCGATTGTTCTCTGTTGAATGCATTTATGTTAGTTCGGTTTTTAAAAAGGCCTTACAGTTGATTTGTTTATTACACAGGGATGTGGCATTTTTTTAAAATGCATTCCAACATTACCAAGATAAAATGCAGAAAGGGAACATCTGAAATACCATCGGTAGCCCTTCCTGTAAATCTTGCCGATGTCAAGGATATCTTAAAGAATGTAAGCTACAGGAAAACTCCAATTAGTCAAAACGTCCAGGAAACGGGAGATTCCAGGTTATCTCAGACATAACTATAAAAATCCTTTTCATATCAACCCTTGATGTTGGAAGTCTTACCGAAAAACATGAATTGAGTTTCCTGTCTTAAGAAGCACAGTTTACTCCAAAAGTAATTTAACATTCTTCTGACAGTTGAGGGTCAGGCTGCATCACAGGTTGAACATTCTGGGCCCCAGTTCCCACTGTCCAGAAAAAACAAACCAAAACTAAACAGGAGATTGTGGAGAATTTGTATGCAAACCTAGGATATGTTTTTGGAGTCCCTGAAATGAGCCTTTTCCTTTTGTATTTTGCTCCTTTCTCCTTGCATAGATGGGGAGAAAAACATCTGCTAGACTTGGTGTTTTGCCTGTATAAATTCCAGATTTCCCCATAGTTACATTTTTGCATTTGGTCCTTATAAAATGTATAGGCGAGGTATTGGCTAACAGCATCCTTCATCTGGCCAGTACAGGAGGACTTGGAGAAGCGAGCCCCTCCCTCAGCCACCTGCAACCTTCCCCACCCCCACTGGAGAGCAGATCAGCAGAATTGGGCCATTTCTTCCTGGATCATGGTCACTGTCTGGACCACGCTCCTCAACCTTGGCATCTATCACATTTGGGTGGGGAAATTCCTTGTTGTAGGAAGCTCTTCCATGCATCCCAGGACCAGCAATTTCTCTGTCCTCACTGACTGGAGGCCAACTGTGACAAGCCAAAAGATCTCCAGGCAGAGCCACATGTCCCCTGAAGGGCAGAGTTACCCCTAGTTGAGAATTACTGGTCTAGGCACAGGCTCAATTATTCCTTTTTTATTTTCTTCCCCCTGTCGTCAAGATTATGAGTTTCCTTGACCTTGGCAGATAATTTCATAACATATTTCCTGTGCTATTTCATGGAAGAACAAAAATAATTCTCTGATGAAAGTCACATTTTGAGTTGAATCGCATGGGGCAGGCCTTGTTAAATAAAACACAACCGCAGGTTCCACATTGTTTTTGGAAGGCAGTAGATGTGTTTCCTGCTTCAGTCCTGATTTCGATTTTAAATACTGAATTTTCATACTCTACTAAATTTCCCTTGAGGTCATTGTCATTATGGACGTCAAGCCGACGTCTTCGCCACAATCTCTTGTGTTGTACTGTCTCCCTCAATTTCATTTTTGCATCTGACTCAGAATTATTTTTGCTACTATTACTGCTTCCTAATGTTTAATAGATTTTTTTCACCCACTATTCTTTTTAAGCCCATTATTCTCTTTTTCTTTCCCCCAGTGAGCTAAGTTTAAATTTTATGTTCTTGGAGAATGTTTTACATATTTTAAAAATCTGCTAAATGTGCTAAATTAATTCAGGTGGTAAGTTATAGATGCCCGATTTTAAGCCAACAGGGATATTTCCACTGTAGAAAGAGGTCATTGAAGTTGTTCTGGAGAAGCAGATTTTATGATTAGGTGAGTTACCCATATACGTTGATTATCAAATTTCAAACAATTAAATTATGCTATAGTTTGGATCTGTAATGTCCCCCAAAGCTCCACATGTTGAAGGCTTGATTTTCAGTACTACTGGAAGATGGTGGAAAATTTAAGAGGTGGGAGCTTCTGGGAGGAAGTGGGGTCACTGTGATTGTGCAACTGAAGTGAGTATTGCGGGGCACCCGTCTGTCTGTCTCTCTCACCCCTCCCAGCCCCCAAAAAGTAAGTGGTTTTGCTCATGTGATTAAACACTGAAACCTCCAAAGCTGTAACCCAAAATAAACCTTTTATCTTTATAAACTGATTATATCAGGTATTTGTTGTAGTATTTCAAAAACGAACATAAATTGATAGCTTTTATATGATCTCTGTTTTGTTCTAAATAAGTGTATGCACACTCACAATTTTCCAGGTTCATCAGATTTTGTGCATGTATTATTTTTTACCTAGATTGTAAAAAAAAAAAAAAAAAAGTACCCAAAATTGCAGATGATCTCTGACTAGATAGAAAATTTTCTAGGGGGGGCTGTAGCTCAGTGGTAGAGAGCTTGCCTAACATGTGTGAGGCCCTGAGTTCAATCCCCAGCACTTAAAAAGAAAATTCCATGTACACAGACAAAAGCTAGCGTATAAAAGTTGGCATTTAATAGTTGCATTGATTATTGCTAGTCCTTTCCCCTGTTCAAAATTTCCTGTGGAGTGTTGTTTGTGTAAATTTTAAATAGCACATGTTTTGTGTGACCTGAGGAAGTTTGATTGTTCGCTTAAATTACAAAAAAAGTGAAATGATCGCAAATCACTTGTGATATCAGCACCCAGAGATAGTCACTTTTTTTTTCTTAAAGAGAGAAGGACAGTGAGAGAGAGCGAGAGACAGAGATAATCAATTTTTATTGAATTTTTCACATGGCTTTTGTTGCTCTGACACTTCGTTGTGTACGTGGGTTGCTGGGGTTTGAACCCGTGTACTTGCGCATGCCAGGCAAGCGCCTTAACCACTGAGCCACTGCTCCAGCCCCAGAGATAGTCACTTTTAACATTGAGCCATTTTTCCTTTTTACAAAGCAGATGACCCAAAATAAATTCTTCTTTATCCTGCTTTTCAAATCATACCGAATATGAATATAAATATATAGTTACTATTGGTATCTGAATGGGATTGGCTCATACCACATATGAGCATGCTCAAATATCACAACTAGAATGTCAAAGTATTGACATGTAACCTATGTGCATCCTCCCATATACTTTAAATCATCTCTAGATGACTGATACTATCTAATATAATTGTTATGTGAACATTGTTTTATTGTATTGTTCAGGGAATAATGCTAAGAAAAAAGTCTGCAAATCATATTCATATGATGTTTGCAGATGCAAACATCATAGACCACCAACTGCATCTGTGATCTGAGGTTGGTTGAATTTGTTGATATGGAACCCGTAGTTAGGGAGGAGCAACTATAACCTGTGTAGTTCTGCCTCATGTTGTTGGATTTGGGGGGATTTCCACTTTCCCCCCATTATATATTTAATGTTGCAATGAAGGTCTCATACGTAAATCATAGCACACATGTCTGAGCCATACTTGAGAAGACAAATACTGAGTTAAAGGGTATGAATTTCCAAGGCTCAATACATATTTCCAAATTATCTCTGGAAAGTTGCTGCCATTTTCAGTCTTTCCTTATTGGCAATTGTCTGGAAGGACTTCCCTCTTGTTCTGTCAGCCTTCAGGCCTGTGAAGACGTTTCCCATGGGAGTTCTTCAGATATGTCAACGTAATAAGATCCATTGCAAGATATCTGTCAACAGCCTCTCCGGACCCATCTCAGGCCATCTGTCAGTGGCAGCTCTAATATATTTTGGGAAGATGCTCGTCCAGTTGCCAAAAACAAGTCTGCAATTGAATCAGGGTTTCCAATCAGTTAGGTTGCAGAATGGAACTGTGTTAACGACATGTGACAATCTTATTCCAATATCCAGAGTCTTCACACAGGAATGTGTCCTTGCCAATTTAAGGACAGGCTGCGAGAGGGGAAAGGTGGATTGCCTTTCGTGTGAGTTCCACAGAGCTCACGTCATCACAACCATGGTGCAAACTTGCCAGCAAGAATTGGTAGCCAAGCCTTAGCTCCGGGCAAGACTGGGAAGAAAAACATCACCTAGATGCTGGGCTCTATTACTTAGAAAGATGAAGTGATAGTCTGACTATCACACTTAAAACTCGGGGGCTTGGGGGCTGGAGCAGTGGCTCAGGGGTGGCGGCACTTGCCTGGCAAGTGTGAGGACCCAGTTCAAATCCAAGCACCACATACACAACTAAATGTTGAAGCAATGAAAACCAAATGAAAAGCTAAATAAAATTGATTCTTCTCTCTCTCTCTCTCTCTCTCTCTCTCCCCCTCTCCTCTTTAAAAACAACGACAAAAAACCAAAAACAAAAACTTGCTTGAAGGGGGTTTGAATTCCGTGCGCACCAAATGACCTTTGATCAAGACAAACAAGAAGGATAACTATTTACTGCCAGGAAATGCAAAGGACAAGCCTAGAATACTACATGAAAATGTTTTGGAAATTAAAAAGCACTCTCTATGTGTGCGTTTATTACTATCGTCATTGCAATTCTATGGGTTCTGAGCTGTTAGGTTTAGGATTTAAAATATCTGAGATTTCATCCATCTTATTTTGAATCCAAAAAATTGTAAGCACCACCAACTGCTTGGTTTTATTCCCTTTCAAGACAGTCCTCTGGCCACTTGAGCCCCATAATTGTGGAGCACATGGTAACCTTTGGAGCACATGGTAACCTTTGGAGCACATGGTAAGCCTCTGAAGGGGCTGCCGTGTATTCCCAGGGTAGAAATGTCGAGTTGTCTCTGCTCTCAAATGGACGTTCACGGGTTCTCTTCTGGGTACCACTGGTTTGTTGAGTCACTTTCTGAGGTGTCCCAGACAGCATGAACTACCCTGGCACCCAGGCTGTTCCTTAGCCCGCCAGACCACATCATTTCCTTAGAAGGGACTCTGAATGACACAAACCACCGAAGCCAGGGCAGACAGAAACCACAAAGAACACATGACAGTCAGAGCCCAGTGAGACAGACGGCGAAGGCAGGCCTGACCCGAAATGCTTCTCCCTATAAGCAGCTTCAAAAAGAATGGATTGTTCCTAGCCCAGAGCATCTTCATTGCGTCTCCTGCCTATGGCCTGTTATTGGGGTTAAGAATGGTCTGATTTCTTTCTTTAGAATCGCCTCTCTTTTTCCTTCAGCTCTGATTCAGAGTGGAGTTCAGGGTCAGCTGGACAACTTGAGAATGTACGTTTGTTGAAGAAACTGGCTGCCCAGCCAGGGCCCTCTCTGCATCTAGCTAGGCCCAGGTGCCCAATTACTAAGAGACTGAGGCCACTTCCTGTCCAAGGTAGTTAAGAAACAGGTGTGCTTCTTCATACTTCCTCTTTTCCCTTCTAACTAGATGCAGATAACTTTGGGACATAAGTTCTCAAAGTTGAATACGCTTTGAAATCAACCAGAAAACTGTTGAAGCAGGTGGCTGGGTTCCCTCCCCAGAGTTCTTACTCAGAAGATCTGGGTGGTACCTGAGATGTGCAGATGGTATTGATGCCCTGGCCTGGGGACCACTGCCCTGGATCAATACCCCTGTGCAATACAGGCTGTGCTGTGGACAATTCTAGGGGTGTTTTCAACATTCTTATCCCCAAGCTGCAATTCAAACCAACAAAATCAGAATTTCTTGGAGGTGGGGCCTGTATGTTAGTATAAAGCTCCTCAAGAAATTACAAGGTGGGGCTGGAGAGGTGGCTCAGCGGTTTTGGCGCTTGCCTGGCAAGCACGAGGACCTGGGTTCTAACCCCAGCACCACGTATACAACTAAGTGTTGGAGCAACGAAGGCCATGTGAAAAACTAAATAAAGTTGTTTCTCTCTTAAAAAAAAAAAGAAAGAAAGAAAGAAAAGAAATTACAAAGTGCAGGCAAAGGTGCAAACCACTGCCTCAAGATGAAGTCTTTTAAAAAACATTTAAAAATTTTAATTGACAGATAATAGTTGTTCATACGAGGTGCAGTGTGATATTTTAATACAGGTATACAACATGTAATGATCAGATTGGGGAAGTTGACATATCCATCACCGCAAATATGTATTGTTCCTTTCTGCTGTGTGTCCTTCCAAAGCCTCTCTACCAGCTATTTTGAAACATAGAATTAAATGTTGTCAACCATAGTTACCCTGTTGTACCTTAGAGCTTTAGATTTTCTCCTGTCCAATGGTACCTCTGTACCCATCAACCACCTTCTCTCCATCTCATTGGAGTTTTAAGGTTGAGAAGCATGGGTGTTAAACAGGAAGTGCTCACCTTGAATTATATGAACAGGAAATAAACATGTTCTGAGTTAGGCTGCTGAAAGACTAACTACAGGGGCTGGAGTGGTGGCTCGGCGGTTACAGCACTTGCCTCACATGTGCAAGTACGCAAGTTCAAACCCCAGCACCACATACACAACAAAGTGTCAGAGGAATGAAAGTCACACAAAAAACTAAATAAAAGTTGCTTCTCTCTCCCTCTCTTTCTCTTTCTTACTGTCCCTCTCTCTTAAAAAAAAATTTTAAAAAGACTAACCACAGTAACTAGTCTTACCCTAACTAATGCAGCTGTGTTGATGAGGAGGCCCTAGTTCCCACTCTCCTTCTTCTCCTCTTACCTCCTGCTCTGTTCTGATCTGAGAACTTTGCTCTGATTGGTTAGATTCCAAGACTCCTAAGGGCTCACCTTCTCTAGAGGTGGAACTTCCAACAGAAGAGAGGTGATAAGCACTTGTCACCTGGGCAGAGTCTCTTTTCTTCTCTTCCTTGTTGGTGTCCAGAATGGCAGGCAGCCCTGCTTCATTTTCTTCCCTATCTACCCCATGACCTTTTCTTCCTGGACACACATTGTTCTTCTCACCAGGATGAAGATTTGCCATTTTCTTTTTTTGAGAGAAAGAATCAATTTTATTTAGTTTTTCAGGTGGCCTTCATTGCTCCGAGACTTTGTTGTGTACGTGGTGCTGTGGTTTGAACCTGCATCCTTGTATTGGCCAGGCAAGTGCCATAACCGCTGAGCCATTGCTCCAGCCCCAGCTTTGCCATTTTTAACCCAGCCTATAAGGACTCTGGAAGCCACCATTGGCCAACATTCTGGCCAAAGGTGGCAAAATACCTTCCTTCTCCTCCATGATTTATGTTTACAAAAAACACAAATCAAAATCAACCTAAACCAAAGAACAACACTAAAGACCCTGATCCCAGCACCTACCAAGCAGTGCCAGAGGATGTGGAACCGGAAGACCAAGCTGTCCTACCTGAGAATTGGGTTTGAACTGTGAGAGGAAGAACAGCAAGGTCCACTCTGACTTGAATTTCCATATGGCTTTGCACCAACCCTCTCTTTAAAAATAAATCATGGTTATTGCCCCTCTGGGGGCATTAGGAGAGGGGCTGAGTGGGCCAAGGGCAGAGTTCAGGAGTTTCTGGGCCCCCTGGCCAAGTGTCCTCCTACACCATCCCTGGGTTGAAGAGTGTAATTGAGATGCAATCACATGCATATAAGAGGCAGGGTGACCAAAAACAGAGAGAGAGGGCGTCTATTGAGGAACGAACCTGGTCTACGTTCACTTCAAGACATACTCAGCATCACTTAAATAATACATCGGACAGTCTCCCCCTCCATAAAAATGTCGCGTTAGACAGGGAATGGAAAAGCTATTGGCTCTAAAACCACATGTTAGGTTCCGTCTTTTCATGATAAATGTGAAGGGACAAATAGCCTCAGGTGAGAAGCACTTTCCTGGCCCAAGGGCTGTGAACTGCCCTTCTGCTCCTGTTCTTGGAGCTTCCCCTCAACTTTCCCGAGGGGCTCATAGCTCTTGCCTTGCATGAAAGAGGAAATCCAACCCAAGTAGTGCTTGAAGAAAATTTATTGAATCACATATCTGCATGCCTGGAAGCAGGACCTGCTGCAGATGCTGCTTGATTCAGAGTGCTGTGCCCAAGATCCAGCATCTCCATTGTCCTCTTCCTGGCTTAACAGCATCTTCAGGCCAGGGCTCCCTGTTGGCAGCAAGATGGCTACAGCTGCTCCAACCTCTCACCCCTCAGGTCCAGCAAGGTAGAGCAAGTCTCCTTCCCAGAATTCCCAGGGAAATCCTCCTGCTCCTCTGATTGGCTCTATCATAGAACTGAGGCTGAGGCTGAGGAAATGCAAGGCCCTGATTGGGTTAAGACTAAATCACATGTTCCACCTTTGAGCCAGGAGAGTCATCCTGATGGAATCCAATGCCTGAGGAAGAGCAAGGGACACTAAAATAATCTCAGAGGGGGGATTAGATTCTGGACAGCCCAAAACAGATGTCTTGCATAGTACAAGTTAAGCATTTGTATACAAAAGTATCAAAAATGTTGGATAAAATTACCTTCAAACTATGTAGATAAGGTGAATATGAAACCTAAGTGAATTTTACGTTTAGACTTGGGTCTCCTCCCCAAGATATCTCACTATGCAGTTGCAAACATTCCAAAATCTGAAATCCAAAACATTTCTGCCCCCAAGCATGTTAGATAAGGGATACTCAACCTGTCCCCCTAACTTTCAGAGTCAGCTTGAGAAAATTCTTCAACTGTTAGCCCCTGAGAGGCAGTTCAGCTGGCAGGCCTGATTTTCGGTGCAGACTTTTCAATGAGCCACAATAGAAGATGGAGATTAGAATAGCTTGGGAAAACAAAATAAAACAAAACAAAACAGTGGCTAAGGTTTCTCTCCTGAAAAGGAAAGAATGAGAGTGCACGGATAGAGACTATGGTGTCCCATCTGGAAGTCGTGGTTTCCCCCAGCAGAGCAAACCAGCCACACAGGAACTGGACCCCACGTGCTGCCTCAGTACTCTGTTTCACACAGACACTCATCCAGGAGATGCTTCCTCTCCTGTTTGCCCTGGGCTCATTCTCTCCCTCCGCCCTGTGGATGCACACATAAATCCTCTTAAGATGCTCCATGGAAACCAGAGGTGGAATGAATCAAAAGAGATGGTCAGAGGAACCATTGTTCTCCCTTGTAAAATAACCAAACCCTTGTTAATCTGTGGCCAACCTCGCATTTCTCCTGGAGAGATCTCCATTGGAAGGAGGCTGTAAACAGGAAATTTGAAACCCTCAGTTATCCTTTGTTTGGCTTATTGTTTACAGGAAGCTGCAGGGTATTTGCCATGAGAGCTGGTGCCTGGGGTTGGGTTCTAAGGGGGAGAGGAGCAGTACACATTTATAAGACAGAGCAACCAGAGGAGAAAATACACTTCTTCAGAAGGAGAGCAGAAATGAGGCTCAGAGGGCCTGGAGGGGTGGCTCAGTGGTTAAGGCGCTTGCCTGGCATGTGCAAGTATACGGGTTCAAACCCCAGCACCATGTACAGAACTAAGTGTCTGAACAACAAAAGCCACATGAAAAACTAAATAAAGTTGATTCTATCTTTCTCTCTCTCTCTGACCCTCTCTCTTTAAAAAAAAAATAGTTTTTCATGTGGCTTTCGTTGCCCTGACACTTTGTTGGGTACGTGGTGCTGGGTTTTGAACCCAGGTCCTCATGCATGCCAGGCAAGTGCCATAACTGCTGAGCCACCTCTCCAGCCCCTGTTTTTAGTTTTTTAAAGAGAGATAGAGAAGAGAAAGTCATTTTCATTCATTTATTTATTCATCTGGTTTTTGTTGTTTTGATACTTCGTAGTGTACGTGGTGCTGGGGTTTGAACCCAGGTCCTCGTGCATGCCAGGCAAGTGCTATACCACTGAGCCACTGCTCCAGCCCTGACATTTCATTTTTGTTCACCACTATATCTTTCTCTAGAACCAGGTAGCTACTGGTTTGTTGAGTGACTAAATAGACAAATAGATAAAATCAGCCTTAACTCAGACCACACCTAGGGACTCCGTGCTATCAGTGGGTTGTTTTGCCCAGCTCCAGACCTCAGTGGGGACTGGTGTTGGAAGAGCTCAGAGCTGTGCCTCCTTTCTGCAGCCTTCATGGGTCTCCGCTGTGATTCCTGGAAGCTAGCCTCTCCTAACCTCCTCACAAGTCCACAAAAGCAAACGAGGGAGCTGGGAGCATAGATTAGAGGTCCTGTTTGGATCTCCAGCACCACAAAACAAAATATAGTCTAAATCCATGCAGGGGTAGGGGGTACCAACCTCTTTGAACAAAACAATGAAATAAAGCAATATTGTTTGTCAAATAGGCACTTTACTTTAAAAAATAATTCTATTGTAGGCAGGACTCTGAAATGGATCAAATCAATTACTTTGGTTTGATGGAAATCAAGGTGTTATCTTGGGCACCCTTCCAGGTTATTTGATTCTGTGGAGTCTCTGCACCTTTTGCAGCCTTGAGGTAATTACAGCTTTGTAAGCTGTAGCTAATTGATGCTTAGCAATACAAAATTTCTTTTTGATGGACAAGTGTATTCCTTTTCTACTGTTATTTAACTACCACAAATTTAGCAACTTAATAGAACATGAACTTATTGTCTTTCCTTTTCTCTGGGCCTGGGGACCAGGCACAGTTTTCCGGGGACTTGTGCCTAGGGTCTCAGCAGAAGAAACCGGGGATTTGGCTTAGGCCTCCGACTCAACTAGGGCTGGGATTCCTCTTCCAAGTTCACTGCTGGCTGACTTCATCTTGCAGTTGTAGGGCAGAGGATGAGGGCCCCGCGTCCCTGATGGCAGTGGGTGTGGGCTGTTCTCGGCGTCTAGAGCCTGCCTGCGATTTCCCCTCCATCAGGTCCTCTTCATGACTTGACAGTTGGCATTCCAAAGGCCTGCCGAAGGCTTCCTGCGTCAGTTTGCTTCCTTGATTAGGTCAGACCCATTCATGATAATCTCCCTTTTGATTAATTTGTCTTGAAGGTTTAATTACACCTTCAGAACCTTTCACTTGTATCATCCAACGGTTCCTGATCATGACAATGAAACCCACTGTGCGGGCAGTCCTGCCTTCCTCGGGGCCTGCACACGCCAGCAGGGATCTCAGCATTCTGCCTTCACAACACGCCAATGAACTTGAAAACTCTCCCCATATCCTCCTTCAAATGGGTCTTGTGCCTGTTAAAGCAGATTCACGTCATATTCTTGATTGCCTGCGTGTGAGGATCTGCTTCCTGAACTTGCCCTTGAGCCTACTGTAACATCTTACTGGTTCCCTCATTAATTAATGAGTTACATAAAATCTTGACATCTGTTCATTCATGTTTGTAGGAGTCGTGATTTTACTTTTTAAAGCATTATCCTGCAATGTCAACTTTCATATGACTAATTATTTCATACTTTTATTCTGAGCCAAAGTGTATCCAGCTTTATGAAAGACACTTTCATAAACGGTCATGGTATTTCAGGCAGGACACGGGCAGACAACTTTCAAACTCCCTTATTGGGTGGACTACCAAAATCGGAAAGCCACTATAAAACCCAATGAAGTCTTCCTCTGCTGCTCTGAATAGGGAAGGTTTAGAGTGAGGGTGGACACTTCCCGCTTAGCATTCTGTTTAACAACTTTTTATGAGCCGACCTTGACTTTCAGAAATGAAATTAAAATGGCAGAATTGTTAATCTGAAGATCCACAATCTAGAAAAGGAACTGCTGCTCTTTGGAGGGACACTATCTCAATGATGTCACTGGAAAGTCCAGACTGCCTGACACACTGGTAAAACCAACTGTTGGCAGCCAGGTCTCTGGGTTTAGGGGAGTTCAGTCTATGCCGGTGGCAGAAAGGCAGAGGAGAACAAAGATGAGTTTGAGTTTTTCCATACCACAAGGCACTTGTGCCAAGGTAGTTATGTATGCCAGCATCAGGGAATCCCTCCTCCTGGGAGCCAAGAGGAAGTCTCTCAAAACTAGTAGGGAATGGTGTTTCCCCACGCAGCAATCCAGCTTTGGAGACATTCTACTAGTGACATGTGCTCCTTCCCCCCAAAACAACAACGAAGTATTCTGCGTATTAATGTGACTTAAAAAAGAAAAAGTAAATTAAAATTCTGCATTTTTATCAAACTTGGTAAAAATAATATTTCAAACTGTGCAGTTACAAGAAGTACACAGTTATCAAAAATGCATGCACTGGGGGCTGGAGGGTGGCTTGGTGGTTACAGTGCTTGCCTGGCATGCACAAGTACTTGGGTTCAAACCCCAGCACCCATGTACACAGCTAAGTGTTGGAGCAACAAAGGTCATGTGAAAAACTCAATAAAGATCAATTCTCTCTCCCTCTCTCTCTCTCTCTGTCTCTCTCTCACTGTTCTTTTCTCTTAAAAAAAAAAATGTACACACTGGGAGGATGGAGCGGTGGCTTGGTGGTTAAGGTGCTTGCCCGGCATGTGCAAGTTTGCTAGTTCAAACCCCAGCACCAGGTACACATCGAAGTCTCCTAGCAGCAAAGGCCACATGAAAAACGAAATAAAAATTCACTCTCTCTCTCTCTCTTGTTGTTCCTCTCTCTTTAAAAAAAAAAAATGCACGCACTGCACTGGGCACGCCCAGCACCTCCAACTGCTGGTGCCCGGTCTGATTGGCATCTCCATTTCCTGCAGGGTTATTCCCATCCTCGCCAGCGTCTGCTTTTCCCCTTTCAGTTCCTTCGCTCCCCTCTTTGCTGGGGCCTTTGTAGGTGTGGGCTCTGACTTTGGAGGAGCAGGTTTAGCAGATGGATTTTGTCTGTGGTTCGTCCTTCACCTTGGCATCATCTCCTTTAGCATCCCCTTCAGCCGTTCCCTTGGGCAAGGGGGTGACAGTGGCCAAATGCAGGCGGCAGGCCTGGGGCTGCAGCAGCGCATGGCTTTGGTCCATCCCAGGGTCGTCCTTGCCTCTCCTTCTTCACACTGCTCCATTTGTTCTCTTAAAAACAATGGGCATGTTGCTTACTTTTTTTATTTTTTTTTAAGCAAAAAGAACAGGTTTTTCCTTTTCCCATAGACTATCTGGGGAAAAAAAAGTAGTTGTTTGTCTTCCAGCTCTTGAGAACTCCTATGATTTCTTGCTTTGAAAGGATGATGTTTCTGGCTTTTGCCATTCTCGTCTGAACTGAGCTAATCCTGACACCCAGTAACACAGCTACGAGTGCCTGGCATTAGAGTCACCCGCTTCTTGATTTGTAGCCTTTGCCACGGACAAATAATATTGAAGTTTCCTGATGACATTTCCTCTTGGAATCCTGAGATTCCAGGATATTGCTCCTGAGATGGGGAGAGAATGTTTTCCTCTCCATGATCGAAATGCACTTTTCTAATCACTAATAGCCCTTTTGTAGAAACAAATGTCCATAAACTTAGATATTATTGGCCCATGCCTAGCACAGGGCCTGGTACACAGAAGGTCTTCAGTAAGTGGTAGCCCTCTGTCCCCTTCCCAGCCACACTGGGGAGACTGAAGAAAGAAGGCAGGGAAGGGCTTCAAGACTCCCCACCTCTGTCCTAGGATCCAGCTCTTGGAAGGCAGGGCCAGCCCTCCACGGTGTGCATAACCGTGCATAGCCCGCTCTGGATCCCTTCCCTAAGCAGAGTCTTCTCCTGCCAGAGAAGCAAATGAAGGCTTAATACCAGTTAAACAATTCATAATCATAAGATCATTATCCTGTCTTCCCCCAGTCTGCTGACTTCGTGATGTGTGAACGCTGTGGGGCGTACAAATCCAAACTACAGAAACTGGTGTAGAGGTAAAGGAACGATTCTACCCAGGAAGCCTGGCGGCACGCAAGGCCACAAAAATTGTGTCCACTTCCAGTTGGAGCCAGGCTGACCTCCTGGACAGTCGCTACAGAACGCTCTTCCCAGTTTAAAAGACATCCTTCTAATCTGCCACCTGTTCACCACCCAGTGCTCCCTCCCTCGAAAGTTTCCCTTCTCTCTGCCTTTAAAAGCAAAGACTATAGTCACAGCTATGGCCTCCAAAGCCATTAGCGTGCATTGAGACTATTTCAGCAAGGTGTGCCCTGGGAGACACAAAACCCACATGACTCCTTGATCCATTTTTCATTGCAGCACAGTAAGAATGAAACAACAAACCAATTTAGAAATAGCTTTAAAGAGGGGACTGAAGGTGGGGGAGGAAGGAGGGTAAAACTCAAAAAGGCAATCAAGTGCGAGTAATGCAAATTTTGTAAATTGTTTCTGAATTCACTGTTTTGCTTACATTCTCAGCTGGCTGCATTGATTGCTTTTATGTAATTTATTTGTGAGAATTTCTGCTAATGGACTCTTTGGGATCATCTTTGGCATTTAATATCGCTAACATCCATTGATCAGGTTGTTGGCTTATTGGTTATCTACTTAGCTACCCAATGATTCTCTGTGATTGTTTTTTTTTTTCATTACACATTTTTATTGCAGGAGCTTCTATTGTGTCCCATTACGCTAATGGAAATTATTGATATGGAAATTACTAGGCACTGAGCTCAAGAATTCTGTGATACACAATCCCATTGCATTTTTGCAAGAAGTTCTTGTATAATTAGCAGTAAATATTGACATGTTGGTGAAATTAGTTAATTAATTTAATTCAAAGCGAAAGAACAAGAAAAAAGGAAACACCAACTATTTTGCAGAGCTATGTATACTTCAATAAAAACGAATACACTGCGACTTTCCTGTTTATGTTTAGTACTGTACGTTAACATTGTTTAGCACAAGTGTTTTCAGTTCTGGTTGCTGTTAAGAATTCCCATTGAAATATAGAAGAATCAAGAGACTGGGGTGTGGGCAATGTGGGTTTGAGAACAAATGCATATCATGTTGTTACTTTATGTGCATTTATGATTGTACAATAACTCAACTCCTCAATAAAAAATTTTTTAAAAAAGAATGCCCATGTTACAGATGGAAAAGTTAGCCCTAAGGTGGCTTGTATCTGAGTGGTATTGTCCAAAAGTTAGGCTAGCTAGCATCCACTGGGGCTGTTGAATACTTTAAATAATACCAGTCCAAACTGAGATATGTTGTAATTATTAAATGTGCACCAAATTTTGAGAATCTTAGTATGAAAAAGAAGGAGTGTAAATTATCTCAATATTTGTATTGATTATATGTTGAAATAATAACATTTTGAATAGTCAGTAGTAAAACATATTGTTGAAATTCATCTCAACTCCTTAAGTGACTACTAGGAAAATTTAAATTACATATATGGTTCACAGAATATTTCTATTGCATAGCACTGGCCTATATTTCACGGTCCAATAGGGTAGCAACTGATCACATATTACAATTATACTTATTTAAAATTAAAATAAATATAACATTCAGTTCCTAAGTTGTACTAGACACATCTCAAGTGCTACAGGTTGGCTCTCCCTAATTTGAAAATCCAAAATGCTCCAAAATACAAAACTATTTGAATGTTGAATGACATCATAACTGGAAAATTCCACATCTGACCTCAAACCACAGCCACACTAAAAAAAGTGCATAAAATCACCTTCAGGCTACGTGTATAAGGTGTATAATAAGTGGATTTTGTGTTTAGGCTTGGGTTCCATGCCTAAGTTGTCTCATTGTGTATATGCAGATGATCCAAAATCTGAGAAGTCCTTAAATTCTGAACGGTTCTGATTCCAAGCAATTTGGATACGGGACATTCAGCCTGAATTGCATTAATGGCAAGTGGCCACCATACAGATGAGAAGGAGATACAACACAGATACAGGAGACTCACATCCTAGAAAATTGTACTGGAAAGTGCTGGTCTAGGCAAGAACCAGGACTGAGAGTTTCTCTCTGCTGAGCCATTGTCCAGGGAGACAAAAGGGAAATGCGATGAAAATAAATGTCACGTCAAAGGTAAAACTGTGCAAATAGTGATAACATGGGGTTGGCCGCGATTGTTATTAAGTCAGGTGTGTGTCCTTGGAAATCCTGATCTCTAAGTGTGGCGTAGATATAACTTCAGAGAGAGTATTCATCCACTGGGTAACCACCTAATTTTGATGGACAAAGAAGATGCAAATGAAGCAGAAAAAAAAATATATATATATGATGGAACATTTGTTACATTTATTTTGTTTGTCCAAAGTGCATATATCAAGAGTATCCCTTACGTGTTATTGTCCGTAGTTTTCAGAGAAGAAAACTGAGGGTCCCAGTGGTTCAGTTCATTGTTCAAGGTCACTAGCTGGTTAATAGCTAAACTGGGATTTAAATTCAGGTCTTCCCTGAAACCAAACTCTGATTTACATCAAAATAGCTCTCTGGGCACCTGACCTGGGGCCCAGTGGGGCTCCATGCCACTGGTATTAATGTGGGTATAAATGTGTTAATATTTACATTGCTTCCTAGAGTGGGATTAGCCTGACAGTCTCCATGGACTCTGCATTCGGGGACAAAGGATTTTCGTTTTGTCGCTAATCAATGGTCTGTTCATCCTGATCCCGTTTTCCTCATTTGTAAAGCTGTGGGCATATTTGCCCTGAACAGATCACTCTCTGCTACCTTAGCTTGCCAGGGTGCTTTGGTATAATTTTTTTTTTTTAAGATTTTATAAAAGTTGAGTGTAAAATGAGAATGTTTTCATAAATGCTTTAGCATCTTTAGTGAAGCTAATTTATAGAATTTAAACGTTCCTCTCTAGCAGTTTAAACCCAAATTCCACAGAAGTGGGGGGGTGGGGCTGAGAAACAGGAAACACCGCTCCGTTTCATTGTTCATGCTTAACAATAAAAAATTAAACGGCCTCAAAAGTGCAAGCCAGAGAGAAATTTTCAGACATTCTCTCCTCTGAATTTGAGTGGTGGCATTGAAAATAAAAATTGGGTTCTTTCCTTTTTCCCTCCTCCTCCCCTTCCTCCCTCATAGTCCTCCCCTCCCTTCGATGCTTCTGCCACACCTGTGGCCGCACCCTGTATCTCTGGGGTGACTCAGCCACCATGGCACAGTGCTAGGCACACACCCAGCGCACTGCTCCAGTCACCTTGGCCAGCGGCTTTCCTCCCAGCCCTTCCTCTGGGAAGCACCTCGGGTGGGGACTCTGACCCTGCTGAAGAGCCCTCGTTGAGCAATGCCCAGGGGTTGCGCAAGGGCTGTGAGAGAGCTCAGCCAACCACCCAAGTCTGCAACAGATTCCTGTGCAAATTTACCTTTTTCTTTTTAACTACTTTCTATCCCTACTTTAAATCCTCCACCCTTGTTTTAACATCTGGTTTTCCTTCCTTTTGCCCTTTACCCCTCAACAGGAGCTCGACCCAAAATATTCTCAATCTTCCCTGGATGTGCTGACTGAGTATTTAAAAACTTGTGCATAGCTGACCCCATCCCAGCCTTCAGGTGAAGAAATGAGGGACTGCGTAATAACAGAGCTAATCACCAACATGTCATGTTGCTGTGCCCTGTGCCATAGAATAGACATGTCACCTCCGTTAACTCTCATGACCACCTTGATTGCCAGCACTCTAATCATTACCCTATTTTGCAGAGGAGAAAACTGAGCCTCTGAAGACTCTGTAATTTGTCCAAGGCTGTGTTAATTGCAAGTGGAACTGCAGGGAGGGTACCCTGGTCCATGTCACCCTGATTCATGTCATGTGTTTCTCATGTGCCTCACAGAGCAGAAGTTTAGACTCCCAGATCTCCTATAATGGAAAATAATGTGTTTTTTTCCCATTTCCTCCAGGCCAAGAGACCAGAAGACATGGTAAATCTGGCTATATCTTGATACATGAAATAGCTGCATATTTGAAAGTCATTGCATCAGTCCAGGATAAAGTGGGCCACATTGCAGCAATAAACATCCAAACTATTAGTGACTTAATAGAGTAAAGGTTTATTTCTTACCCATGCAAAGTCTAATGTGGAAGCCCCAGGCGGATGGAGTGGATCCAGTGCTCCTTGGCAGTTCCTGCTGAGTCCAGCCCCAGTCCCAGTCCCAGGTACAGGGCATGTAAAGAAAGAAGCCTCCAGATGTTTCCTGTCCCTAACATTTCAAGTCACCTTCAGCTATTCACGCTGCTGAGGACTGGATGTTTGTATCCCTGCTAAGCTCATGCTGGAGCCCTGACCCCCAAAGTGGTGGTATTTGGAGATCAGACATTTGAGAGGGGGTTGGGGTTAGATAAGGCCATGGGGAGGGGGTCGGTCCCTGGTATGATATAGGACAGCTTCTTTTTAAGAAGAGCCAGCAGAGAACTCGCCTGCCATTCCTCGTTTCTCTCCAGTATATAAGGACACAGGCAGAGGGGTCTTATGCAAGCCAGGAAGAGAACCCTTCCCAGAATCAAGTTTGCTAGGCCCTTGGTCTTGGACTTTACAGCCTCCAGAATAGCATGAAAATAAAATGCTGTGTTTGAGTGAGCCAGTGTGTTGTTACATGGCAAGAGTAGAGGAATACAGGGTTGGGGATTTAGCTCAGTGGCAGAGCGCTTGCCTAGCATGCGCAAGGCCCCGAGTTTGGTCCTCAGCCCTGAAAATAAAAGAGTAGACGAATGCGCACATATTTTCCAACTAAGTCCTCAGACATTGGGGAACGAGACAAGCTATCCGCTGAATGCTGTCTCAAGTCCTGGCACACAGAAGCGCATGTCTGTTAAGGTGGATGATGTTTTGATGGTGGTTATGTAGGAAACCAAAGATAACTTGAACACACAACCACTACTGTTTAGATCTTGAATGTCCCCCAAAGGGCATGCTGTAAAGCCTTGGTTCCCAGGGTCATGCTGTTGGGAGAGGAGGTGGAGCTACTGGGAGGATTTTAGGTCTTTGGTGGTGTGTCCTTGAAAGGGACAGTGGGACCCGAGTCCCTTTCTCTTTCTCTCTTCTTCCTATTTGATAAGATGGGTGGTTTAACTTGGCCTTGTGCTCCTACCACAATGTGCTGTCTTACCACAGGCCCAAAGCAATAGACTAATCCATCAAGGACCAGAACCTCCAAAACTGTGAGCCATAATAACTTTATTTCTTTTTTAAGTTAATTATTTCAGGTATTTCATTACAGTGTTGGAAACCAACTGATACACCCACATATCAAATCTGAACTGCACTAAGTATAACTTCCACTCATTCAACAAATGTTTACTGAGCACATATTGAGCGTCAGATACTATTCTGTCTTCAACAAGGAACAAAGCAGATGAAGACTTCTGTCCTCATAGTGCTTGTATTCTACAAAGACAGGCATCGCTATCTTTAAAAAAATTTTAATTATGCTTTTCTAGTTACAAAAGTGATAATTACCCAATAAAATTTGGGAAGAACAAAAACTTTACTTAAAAATACCACAAAACACTACTGAGAATAATAATCTTCAGGCAGAAATAATGCATGACTAGGATTTTGGTATTGCAATATTTTATAGTCTTTTATCCAGATTGGAGCCACATTGTATATTCAGTTTTATATTCGGCTTTTTTTTCCATTTAGAGTTATTGCAAAATTTTCCTCATATCATTAAAATATGATTTTAATGGTTGCATATTGTTCCAGCTGGTGGCAATACCAATTACTTAACCATTCTGCAGCTATTTTACATTTCAGTCGATTCCAGTTTTTCACTGTGATAAACAGTGTCTTGAAGTACAGCTTTGCACACGAAACTTTGCTTGCATCTCTGATTAGGTCCTTAGAATATAATCAGAGCCAGGAGATTACTGGTTCACAGGATATGCAAATGTTCAAGTTCTTGATAAATATCGTCAGATTGCTTTCCAAAATGTGAATACCGATTAACATCCTCACCTGTATTTTATGCGATACTTCTGTGCTGTCCTTGCAAACGATCAGCATTGGAGTATCTCTAATCTTTGCCAGTTTGTTACATTAAAGGATGTTTTTCCATGGGAATCAACAATGTAGCTTACTGTTTACTCACCAAAGAAGCCAAATAGTACTTATGCAATCATTTAATTCTGGAAAATGCATATATATCAGGGAAAATATGGAACAGTCAAGAGAATGGGGTGTGGGTGATGTAGGGGTGATTCTGGATTAGGATCAGGGGCATATCATATAGTTACTATACATGAATTTACGATTATACAGCAACACAACTCTTCAATAAAATTTTAAAAAAAGATTGGTTTGCTGCCTATGTTGCTCAATAGCAATTGGGATTTTCCTAAACCTTAGTATTTTTTTTTTAAGAGAGAGGGACAGAGAGAGAGAGAGAGAGAGAGAGACTCAACTTTATTGAGCTTTTCATTTGGGCTTTGTTGTTCCGAGACATTGTTGTGTACGTGGTGCTGGGGTTTGAACTTGCATCCTCGCACACGCCAGGCAAGCGTGGCAACTGCTGAGCCACCACTCCAGCCCCTAACCCTTTGTATTTTAATCCTAATTCTGGCACCTTCTAACAGTGTGCCATCCCTCCAAGCCTCCATTTTCTTTTCTGTCTAATGGGGCTATTTTTTCTGACTTCCTGGGGGCACTGGTTGAATTAGATACATTCAAGTTTATAAAGTGTTTAACACTTTAACTGTCACAGAATCAATTACTGGTAGCAACTATTATAGATGTGACAATTTGAAAATTATCGGCACCTGAATTGTTCAGTCTTCTCTCCTTCCTTTCTGTGTTAAAGAAGTTCCTGATTTTGTTTTATCTTTTTTTTTCTCCCTTGTTTCTCCTCCAGAGCTGCCATTTTGGGGAGCTTTTGTGAATTAGAATGAGGAGGAATGAGGGAGGAGAAGGACAAGGACACACGTTGGCTGGGGACAGACCACTCAACACCCAGGAGCTAGCAAGAGTTTATTCTTCCGCTTCGCACGTGGGTTTGCTGCTGGCTGCCACTGGGCTGATGGGGGCTGGTGGGCTGAGTGGCTCTGCTTCAGGCTATGGGCTGACCTGGCTTGGCTCCAGGCAATGAATAGGCTCATGTCTGTTCCACATGTGCTCAATATGGTTTATTTTATTTTATTTTATTTTTTATGAAAGAGAGGGACAGTGAGAAAGTGAGAGAATCAATTTTTTATTTAGTTTTTCATGTGGCCTTCGTTGCTCCCACCCTTTGTTGTGTGTGTGGTGCCAGGGTTTGAACCTGCGTCCTCGCGCATGCCATGCAAGCGCCATAACCACTGAGCTGCCACTCCAGTCTTGATACAGGGTACTGACAGCGCAGAAAATGCTCAGGACATGTCCTCATGGTAGATCACTGGAGCACAGAAGTCAAGCCCAAGGCCACTGGCAAATTTAAGACCTGTGCACCTGTTACATCTGCTGATTCTCCATTGGCCAAAGCAGGTCCCATGGCACGGCCTGCCCACCAGTGGTGTGAGAATTCTCCTCTTCCCACAGTGGGAGGGGGAAAGTGAATTTTTGTTGAGCAAGTTACCATAATGAGAGTTTCCCACAATTTGCAAGAAGAGGCTACTCAATAGGGCAATGTAAGAAAAGGGAGGGGGAAATGATTACGAGACATGTTGGGTATGAGAGAGCGTAAAAATCAGAGCCTTCTTAACTCCAAAAAGATTCCAGTTAAGAATGGCTTTGAAATTGCTTTTTGTGTGTTTGGACTGGGCTTTATTAAATGCTACTTCCCCTTGAGACGATCTTATGATGTAATGGCTTCGCTGGGGTTGGGTGATGGGAATAATACTATTTTTTCTATTGCTACAAACCCTTACAGCTCTTCCTCTTTGGTATTTTAGACCTTTTAAGCATTTTCTAATGGGTCTAATTTTTTTTTCTTCCACTAAGACAGCAGCTTCCTAATTGCAACTTACCAAGCAGAGTCACAATCTCCACAGGAAATGTATCAGATGTTCCTCTGCCATCTCATTTAAAGTAGGACAGACAACAAACTGGAGAAACGTTGGACGGAGGGACCCAGGGGGAGAGGATGGGTCTGAGGCATGACTCCAAGCTCCAAATTCACTTACAGAAATTTCCAGTGAAATCAAATTGATGGTGCGCCCAGGGCAAGGCACTGATCAGATACAGACAAAAGAGATCTAATAAGAGGAACCATGTTGTTTTAGTGGCCTCAGTCCTCTCGGTAAAAAGCTTTCTCTTGCCTCCTTGGAGACCTTTGGTTTGGAACTAGATGGGAGGCTGAGGCTCTGATCTTTGGTTTGCTTGGCTCTGCAGGTGACTGGGACACCACATATAAACCGTCACCCACGCCTCTAGCTGTGCAGTGGCTTGTTAATGAATCCATCCCTAAATTTGGATCCTCTCTCACTTTGCTTGGTGATAGACCAGCTGAACTATAGATGTATAGGCCATGCTTATTTCTAAACATCATCTGTCTTTAACTTCATCCAAACCCATTTCTGTTCCCCTTCAGATAAAGCAACAGTCTCAACTTCTCAAAAATCCAAGCCAGGAAGAAGCACAGTGTAAGAATTATACTAAATATGTGGCCCTCGGCCCTTTAGGAATTGTGACCTGGACATCAGTGGCCTCAGTACCTACTGGGTTTTTATTAAAATGATGGGTAAAACATGTGCTTTTAAAAATACTTAAATTTGAGTGTTTGGGAACTGTTTGTAATTCTGTCTCAAGTCATTACCAGATATTTTGCAAAAAAAAAAAAATTCCCCTTAATTTATGGCCATATTGGCCATTTCTATATTTCCACAAATAGGAAGGGTGTGTGTCCATGAACTTCCCTTGTCTTATGTCTCTCTCACTCCCACCATGTTCCAAAATGCTTATTTCCTCTGTTTATTTGTTTTCTGACGTCCTGGTAGAGGCATATTGAACAAGAGGCAAAGCTTAGACTCAAGACTGGACAACGAATCTGTTCATCTTCAACCATTCCCTGCCCCTTTAGTGAGGCTTCATCTCCCCATATCCCAGGTTCCTCTGCTGAAAATAAGGAAATTATCAGGACCTATTTATGTCATGCGTGACACCTGCCTGTTGGGAGCCTTGCGCTTGGTTTGGGTGGGACTTTGTGGCTGCAGGGGACAGGTTCCCCCTCACTGTGTCTGGGTCCCACCTTCTTCGCCTACCACATCCCCCAGCATTTCTGCTTTAGGCTCTTATCCAAACTGGGCAACCAAGAAAGTGCAGGGATTCAATGCTTACTCAAAGTAGGGGCTTGGAGGCTACAGGTAAAAATCTTCCCCAGCTCCTGATTCAGAGGGATGACTGAGGTGTAGTCTGCACAGACCCCAGAGTGTCTACATTAGTGGCGAGTCTCAGTTTCCTGCAGCATCAACCAGCTACACAAATGCAACTTTCACTGACTTTTCCCCTGTGATGGTCACACTAGCTCCACTCCCTCATGTCTGCCTCCTGTGATCACCAATGAACTACCTGCACCAAGTCCTCAGTCTGAGCTTTGTTCAGGGGAACGCAAATGAAGAAAACTCTCGGTAAATATTTCCTTATCTTATGTTAATGGGAGAACTTCTTTATTCCTAGGAAAACTAATTTTGGAAACAAAATGCAAAATACTTTATTTGAAATTTGAAAACATACAAGCAGAAACATTGCCTCATTGAGTTATACAGTCAGCAAATCCCATGAAATCAGACTGATCCCCCAACTGGAAACTCATGGTTTCTGTTCCTCTCAGTCTTTCCTGCCGCTTCTCGGATCTTACACTATGGTTATATAGAGAGTTGGTCTTTGTTCCATCTCTGGATTGGGAGGCAGGAGGGTCTGAGCCTGATCTGCCTTCTTCACGTCTCTTCCTCTCTGCATCCCAGATTAGGGCTCTGCAAGTAAGAGGTACTTAATTAATGTTTGTTTACTGAATAAAGGATGCATGGATGAAAGGGGGTATGGAGACCTCTAAACCTGCTCAAATCCTCCCACCAGGAGGTCCAATTGATTTCTCTACACTTCTCTGTTGAATTAGGCTTGTATATACCAATTGCATTAGTTTATTTTGCATTACAAAACACCTGAGGCTGGATAACTATAAGAAGACTCTCTTAGTTATGAGATTTAAGGCCATGGGGATGCATGTGGTGAAGGCCTTCTTGCTGGCAGAGTCCAAAGGTGATGCTGAGCATAACATGGTGATAGAAGAGAAATAAATACCAGTGTCTTTCCCCTGGTTTCTCTCTCTTCACTCTGTTTCCTTACAAGGGCACCGATATTCAATCATAGGGCTCCACCTGATGACTTGATCTATTTCCAATCACCTCCTAAACACCGTAGCTGCATTAAGTTTCCACCTTGGTAATACCTCCCAGTAGGGATTAAACTCTGCTGACATGAGTTTAGGGGATAAACTCAATTCAAGCCACAGCATTGGTCTATAGATCAAGAAGACCTTCTCACACTTGAAAACCACACTATCAATCTGCTATCAATGTGACAGATGCTCGATAAAGAACTGTTGTGTGAAGAGATATTTGAATGAATGCAAGTTGTTTGTTGTTTTCTAGTAGTTGCAACCAGAAATGATCCCAAAGGGCAGGGCATCTACCAACCGGAATCTGCCCACTCTAGTCACCAAACCATGGGTGTCTCTGAGCTAGGCAGTTGAGGTGACACAGAAGGCACTCAGGGGTCTCAGTCCTATTAACCAACTGGTCTGGAAGCTTTTCATTACTATTTTCTTTTTTTTTTTAAGAGAGAAGGACAGAGAGAGAGAGAAAGAGAGACACAGAGAATCAATTTTTATTAAGTCTTTCACATGGCTTTTGTTGCTCTGACACCGAGTTGTGTTCATGGGTGCTGGGGTTTGAACCTGTGCACTCGTGCATGCGGAGCAAGCGCCGTAGCTGCCGAGCCACTGCTCCAGCCCCATTTTTTATTACTTTGACGTGTTGCCTGCGCTGTCTGCATGTCAGTCCTGTTGCCAGGATTGACATTATCGGTCCTCAGCCCTGGGGAAAAAAAATAAAATTGACATGAGGTCTTTTTTGCCCCCAGACATCAGCATGGCAGGATAATTGAGTGGGATGGAGGTTCTGCTCATCCAGAGACCAGGCTGCGAGGCCCGCTGGCCCTTACCACCCTCAGCCCCGCTGGCCCTGCGCTGGTCTACACGGGCAGCTTCCAGTGCTTCTGCAGCTTGATCTCTTCCACCTGGGAGACCGACATTGCAGTCGCTCTGGATTTTCGCCGTCATCAGGCTCCTGGTTATGAGGCAGGGACCTCAGAGTTTCTGGGCAGGCTGGCACACCTCTTCAGAAGGATAAACGTGGGCAAACGTTCCCCTTCCAGTGCTCTCTTGAATTTGAGCACTCCTCTGGCTTGACCACGAGGGCACAAGCTTTGCCAAAGGAGCATGTTCCCTCCTGCGTGGCATCTGTTTCCTGGAATTACTATTTCTGGTAAGCCCAGGGCTGATTTCTGGCTACTTATAATTTTTCCTGCTAAAATTTCATATTTCTTCTCTTCAACATTTCTTGAAGCTTTGTGAAAATACTCAAAGACAGACTCTCCAGTTTTATAAATAGATAAAAACAGGGTGTTACAAGTGTATATGGGAATGGGAATTTAGATTTCACAACTATACCTGGCTTGTAGGGGTCTTAACTCCCATTTTACAGTGTATAAAACTGGTGCAGAAAGGTTGGGTAACTTGCCTAAGGACACACAGCCAGGGAGGCTGGTCAGCCTTTAAGTCTGGTTCTAGAACCCTTGCTTTTAATCATTATGCAAATTTGTTCACACCATGCTCCAGCTTGTACTAACCATTTGCTCAAAGGATAGTGATTCAACTACTTAACTTGCACAAAAGTCTTCTGCTCACCTGTCTGGCTTCACTCTTCACTCCTTTCTCTGTTCCCACCACCATGATTATTAACTTTAGCAACAGCTCGAGAAGAATCTATTCAGTTAAGAAGTCTGAACTAGGAGCTGGAGCGGTGGCTTGCTGGTTACGGCACTTGCCTGGCATGTGCGAGTACACGAGATCAAACCCCAGCACCACGTACACAACAAAGTGTCAGAGGAACCAAAGCCACATGAAAAATTAAATAAAATTGTTTCTCTCTCTCTCTCTCTCTCTCTCACTGTCCCTCTTTCTTTAATGAAAAAAAAAAAAAAAAGAAGTCTGAACTAGGGGCTGGAGCTCTGGCTCTGGGGTTTTGGCACTTGCCTGGCATACACAAGGACCTGGTTCAAGCCCCAGCACCGCGTACATTGATCTGAGCAATGAATGTCGTATGAAAAACTAATCAAATTGATTTTCTCTGCCTCTCTCTCTCTCACACACACACACATGCGTGCGCCCTCTCTCTTAAAAAGTAACAACAACAAAAAAAAGTCCGAACTAGGGGATGGAGAGGTGGCTCAGAGGTAGAGTGCTTGCTTGGCATATGCAAGCACCCAGGTTCAATCCCCAGCACACATATGCAGCTCAGTGGAGGAAAAACAAAAACCAGGTGAAAAAAAAATTGACTCTCTCATTCTCTCTCTCTTAAAAAAAAAAAAAAAGAAAGAAAGAAAAAGAAGGGCTGGAGCGGTGGCTTGGCGGTTGTGGCGCTTGCCCAGCACGTGCAGAGACGCAGGTTCAAACCCCAGCACCAAGTATACAACAAAAGCCACCTGAAAAACTAAATAAAATGGATTCTTTCTTTCTCTTTCACTGTCCCTCTCAGAAAAAGAAAAGAAAAGTCTGAACTGTTTTTAGGGGCAATAGGGAGCGATGGAGATTTTATGCAGATTGAATGAGAGCAGGACCTGACCAGACCTGAGAAGCTGTGTTAAGAGGTGGTTGAAGCAACTGAGGCACAGGTGCGTGGGAGATGGAGCTAACGGAGAGGGAGGGGTGGAGAGGGTGAACCGGACTCAGGAGATGTAATGCAGGTGGAATCCACAAATCTTGGTGACTCTTGACGTGGGGAGACAAGGGGAAGATGAGTCCAGACTCCTAGCTGGATTTCTGGCTTGCACGAGGAGACAGAGTGTGCAATGCTAGCCACTTTAGGAACCGCTGTGAAGGCCTAATAGGAGCAAGAAGTGCTTACAACTCTGCTGTGTTTTCTTTCCACGTGGGTTGAAGGCCCTGAAAATTGTAGCCTATTGCAGTGTGACTTCCCTTGCTGGTGCCTCGCGTGTACTCCTGGGTGTGACAGATCACTAAAGGCTCAGCCAAAGCCCCTCCCTGTTCCCCTCCCCACCCCACACATCCTCACCCAGTCCGGGGTTAGACAATGAAACAGCACCTGGAATTAAGCTTTTAAACGTTAAAATCAATCAAGCCCAAAGAACTCAACGTGAAGTGAAGAGGTGTTTAAAAGAAGTAGGCTGAGGCATACCGAGAAAAACAACTTAAATTATTAAAGTGAGTTTTCACAGTGCTGGGGGAAATGTCCCAATAATGTCAGATTAAAAGTGTCAATTGATTTACACTCTGCCTGGGCTCCACAAGCGCTCTTCTTAGGGTCTCCTGCTTACCTGTGTGTTTATGAGCAGTTTGTTGCTTGGGGAAGGGATCGGAACAGACTTGTTGGACCCTTCTCTTGCAGGTATCACCAACTGAACATCTCCTGTGACTTCTGGCTTGTTAATTACCGTGTACATTTCTCCCACTGAAAATGGAGGGCTTTTTCAGTGCTGGGGCCTTTTCTGTATCCAAGTGCTAAATATTGGCATTGTCTAGAAAAGACGGCTTCCTGTGCCCACTTCATTTTATTCTCCCCTACCACACACACACTTCTTGATCCTTGGAGCATTTGTACTACAGAAATTATGACGTTAAAACCACTTTCGTATCAATGGACTTTGATTTCTAGAATATAAGGTCAAGAGGGCTTTGAGAAGTATTAGACAGATGGAGTAATGGTGAGGAAAATAAAGTCCTTCTGAATTTAGTGACTGCCAACACAACTTATTTCATCTATGACACAAGGAACTCCAAAGAGACATGGGCGTACTCACAAAACAATATGATCTGTATCAGTGTGATCCCACGGAAATGCACTGGGAGTCCCCTATGCAAACCGCAGAGTGGAATTTAAAAATTGTCCAGTAGGGGGCCGGATCAGAGGCTCCGAGGTTATGGTGCTTGCCTGGCATGCATAAGTATGCGAGTTCAAAACCCCAGCACCACGTACGCAATGAAGTCTCGGAGCAATGAAAGCCACATGAAAAACTAAATTAAAAAAAAATTTTTTCTCTCACTGTCCCTCTCCCTGTTAAAAAAAATTATCTAATAGTTACATTAAATTAAAAAAAAACTGGGCATGGTGGTACATGCCTGTAATCCTAGTGGCTCAGGAGGCTGAGACAGGAGGGCCTCAGCAATTTCTCAAAGCCCTAAACAACTTAGTGAGATCCTGTCTCAAAATAAAAAATAAAATGGGCTGGGGATGTGGCTCAGGAGCAAAGTGCTGCTGGGTACAATCCCCAATACCTAAATAATTGAATGAATAAATAAAAATACAAAAGAAACCAGTAATATTAATTCTAATATTTTTTTATTTAACCGTGTGTACCCTGACATTGTATTTTAACATGTGATCGACATAAATGCTACTGAGATCTGTCACATTCTTTTTTTGTACAAATTCTTTGAAATCCAGTTTGAGTGTTATACTCCGGGCGTATCCCAGTTCAGAATAGTTACATTTCAAGGCTCAGAGCAGTCGGAGGTAGCCCCTGGCTACAGTGTCAGGCCCTGCAGATCTATGCAATTCAATCACTGCTTTCCCTTCAGTTTGACAGGGCAAGAGCAGGTTGATACATTTAATGAATCTACTTTTTTCCTTTCTAATTGAGAAAAGAAACTGGTCAAATAGCTCTCCTGTTAAACTGCAGGTTAGAATTTTTATTTCACTGCTCCTTGGTTTTAGGACTGGTCACCTGAGAAATTACTCTTAAGGGAATAGACAACTTCATTCAAGGGGCTATAAAACTGAGGCATTAAAATACATAACAAACTGCACATTTTAAAAAGATGAAGGATAAAATTGTCATCATTTCAGGTGGTGCAAAATTTTCATTAATAACTGTCAGCAGATCTCCCTTCTGCAAAGTTTGTGACTACATTAAACATGAATTACAAGAACTCTTTTAGTTCCCAGCAATATTCGCCTGACAATTTTTAGAAATATATATACATTTGGCAGCTCTGGAATGACTTTAATTTCTAGCTGGGAGAACTCTCATGCTCAGCATTTTTGGGGGGTGGAGATTGTAACAATTAAATGCATCCGGAAAAGTTTTCTGAGAGTTGAATTGTGTCATACAATAAACCACGTTCAGTTTGGTGTCCCTAGCATCTTTACTGTTCTAGTGCCAAGTCCAGTGAACATATAATCTTTCAAGCTGCAAGTGCATTCTGTGTTCTATAAATTGGGGATTGATTGCTGCAGTAGCTGATGTGGTTTGATATAGTACGATGGGAATCTTTTGGAATCAGAAGGATTTGGCTTCAAATCTCACTCACTGGGTTCATTGAGTCAGTCACTTAAATTCTCTGAGCCCCAGGTTCTCCATCTGTTTAAAAGAGACTATAGTATCTATCTCAGAGATCATTGTGGTGATTAAATGTGATCGCAAACGCACAATGCCTGAAACAGGCTCTTGATTCATGACTGTTTCCCACACTTCCTTCCTTGGGTGGACGGGTAAAAGATTCAGAGAATTTGGGAGTCCACAGATTCAATGTTCTCTGTAAGCCTTTGAATTAATTGTTGTATACCTATGTATGCCTGTTGCTCTGTAACAAATTACTTAAAGACTTAGTGGCTTAAAAATATGAACATATAGAATCTTACATGGGGGGGGCAGGTCAGGAGAATAGACATAGCTTAGCGGTGTCCGTGTACCTAAGTGCTATTGTGAGGTTGCAGTTAAGTTGCCACCAGGGCTGTGGTCTCAGCTGCAGGCTTGGCTGGGGAAGATCTGTTCCCAAGCACACGTAAGAGGTAGTGGGCAGGTTCAATTCTTTGCTGGCTGTTGGATTGAGGGCCTTACCTCCTTATGGGCTGGAGTCCTTTACAGTTGTTTGCCACATGAACCTTACCATAGGGCACAACATAGGAGCTGCCAGGTGTGTGTGTGTGTGTGTGTGTGTGTGTGTGGTGTGTGTGTGCATGTGTGTGCAAGGCTAGGAGCTCAAGTCTTCTCGTGACCTCATCTTGGAAGTGAGATTGCATCACTTGTCATATTTTATTTGCTGGAGCTGAGTCCCTGGGCTGAGTGATGCTCAATAGGAGGGCAGTGCTCAATGGGGGAGATAACTAGAGACTGGGGCCACAGGGGGCTGTCTTGGAGGCTGTTGGCTTCTCCTGAAAATTTGACTTCCATGTTTTCTGGTATTACACCCCCTCACATGTAGGTCCTAAGTCTGTTGTGTCAATAAAAACTGAAAATATCGGAACTCTGCTTAATGGTTTCAGATAGTCCCCAGGATATCAATGCCATTATGACATCACGTGACATCCTCGTTGGTTCATTTGATACTTGTCCACCGTCCTAAACAGACTGTGATCCTGGTGAGGGCAGGGGACTGGTTTGGTTCAAGTCAATCCAGAGCCTTCAACAGTGTTTGGCAGAGTCAATTCTGAATAAATGTTCATTGAATACACAAAGGAAGGAGAAAAAATCCTTTTGCTTCACCTAGGATGTGGGAATAATCATTATGCCCATTTCACAGGAAACTGAGATGCAGAGATAGACTGACTTTCTCAGCCTCAGGCAACTAGTAAGTGGTGGAACTTAGAAGCCCAGGTGTATGGAACCACCCTTCTCTTAGCCATTCGACTTTGTGGTCCCCAGTTATACGTTGGGGTTAGAAAGTGTTGGGGGTTTGGGAGGGATTTATAGTGATTGTTCACGAGGTAGTAAACTCTCAGAATGAAAATCCAATGAAGGAAAGAGAGCACAGAGCAAGGACTACGGAGTCCTGTGAACTGGTGAGTAACAGGAGTGACTGGGGGAGTCCACCTTCTGCTGGCTCTGTGCCTGCATTTTTCTTTTTTAAGAGATAGAGAGAATGGAAGAGAAAAAGAGAGTTTAGTTTATTTTTTAAACTGTTTTTGTGTTTTTCCTCCACTTAGTTGTATATGTGGTGCTAGGGATGAACCCCAGGTGCTCCTGTATGCTAGGCAAGCGCTCTCTACCACTGAGCCTGTCCTCTGTGCCTGCTCTTTATAAAGCAAATGAAGTACTGATACTCGGCTTTTTGTTTTTCTTAAAAAGGGAAAAAGGGAGAGAGAGAGAGAGAGAGAGAGAGAGAGAGAATCATAGCAATTTTATTTACTTTTTTCAGCTTTTTTTCGCTGCTCCAACACTTATTTGTATCTATGGTGCTGGGATTTGAACCTGGGTCCTTGTGCATGCCAGGGAAGCACTGCAACCATTGAGCCACCACTCCAGCCCCTTGATTCTTGTCTTTTTTTTTTTTTTTTAAAGAGCGAAACAACTTTATTTAGTTTTTCACATGGCCTTAGTTGCTCCAACACTTAGTTGTGTACGTGGTGCTGGGGTTTGAACCCGGGTCCTCGTGCTTGCCAAGCAAGTGCCGAAACCACTGAGCCACCGCTCCAGCCCCTTGATTCTTGTCTTTAATGAACTTCATAAGTTAGTTCTTTTCCTGGGTCCATTAAATGTCCGCATTCTTTTTGCTCTTTTGTTAGTTTCAATATCCTTCTCTTCTTCAAATTAAAAATGTTTTTATTTGGGGGCTGGAGTGGTGGTTCAGTGGTTACAGCGCTTGCCTGGCATGCACAAGGTCACGGGTTCAAACCCCAGCACAACGTACACAACAAAATGTCAGAGCAACGAAAGCCACATGAAAAACTAAATAAAAATTGATTCTCTGTTTCTCTCTCACTCTTTCACTCTCCTCTCTTTAAAAAAAATGTTTTTATTTGGAAGTTTGAAAGGTCTGGGGCTTAGGTTCTTGGGAAGAGAGGTAATGATAATGACAGTAATACAGAAATGATAATAATAAAGCTAACATCCATTGAGCACTTACTGCACAAGGGAAAAGTCTGTTTGCCGTGTATTAACTAATTGAGAAGTTTCTGTGAACCATTAAGTCAACCTATGGATGACCTTGAAGACAGAT